>JARUPV020000028.1:102779-135500 GCA_030347415.2 Decapterus maruadsi | reverse complement strand
GATGACCGTGCTCTTGATGAACTTGTGTTAACACCTCAGGGATTAATACCGCAGGCAGGAGCAGCTGGAAAATGGGCTCGGCACCATCAGGGCGGGAGATCTGCCGATACAGGATGTCGCCTCTCTTAACCAGCCGGGCCCATTGTTGCAACAGGATCAATGCAGGCGAGGAGAGTTGTTGCCGCTCTGCATAACTGGGACGCCGGCCCTGCTCCCAATACTGCTGAACCTCCTGGATGACTGGGTCAGCCTGTTGCAGGGTGCGGATGTCGTCAGGAGTCTTCTCAGGTAAGACAGCCACAGTCGCTTGAGTTACCACCGTCTTGTCCATTTTCAGGGCCTGTTGGAGAGGTTTGGGGAGCAAAGTGCCGGGAAGCATGGCTGCAATGTCTGATGGGCCAGGTGAGTGCTGACGGGACAAAGCATCTGCATTTTTATTACTTCGGCCAGATCGATATTTAAGCTCAAAATCAAATGAGGCCAATTGGGCTGCCCAGCGTTGTTCTGTGGCGCCAAGTTTTGCAGAGGACAAATGACTGAGTGGATTATTGTCTGTGTAAACAATGCAGCGGTGGCCCAACAGATACTCTCGAAATTTCTCAGTCATTGCCCACTTAAGGGCCAGGAATTCCAACTTCATCGAACTATAGTTCAACATGTTACGCTCTGTGGGTCTCAGTCCTCGACTCGCATAAGCTATGGGCCTCACCTTGCCTCCTTGTTCCTGTGAGAGCACCGCTCCCAACCCCCCATGGCTGGCGTCGACCTCGAGGATGAAGGGCAGCGAGAAGTCTGCGTAGGCGAGCACAGGGGCAGTGGTGAGCTTGGTCTTCAGTGCTTCGAAACTCCCTCGACACTCCTCAGTCCAGTCCCCAATGACAGGTGAGGGCCGCTGCTTCGTCCTGGTGCTTCCCAGCTCGGCTATCAGTCGGTGAAGGGGGGCTGCCAGCTTTGCAAAGCCCTCCACAAAGCGGCGGTAATAGCTCGCGAAACCCAGGAAGGACCGGAGCTCTGAGACTGTCTGGGGGCTGCCATTTTGCCACTGCCTCTATCTTGGATGGATCTGTGGAAACACCATTAGCAGATATTACATGGCCCAGATAACGCACCTCTGGCTGGAAGAAGGCGCATTTAGAGAGCTTTGCCTTCAGTCCTTCCTGCTGGAGCCGACCAAGCACCACATCGAGCCGTTGAAGATGCTGCTGTACAGTGGAAGAGAACACAACAATATCATCAAGGTAGAGGAGCAATGACTGGCCCTGTTGATCACCGAAGATTCTCTGCATTAACCTTTGGAAGGTACTAGGGCGTTGCAGAGTCCGAATGGCATACGGTTCCATTCGAACAAACCAAATGGAGTGCAGAATGCGGTTTTGGGCCGATCTTCCTCAGTGACTGGGACCTGATTGTACCCACTGGCCAGGTCCATGGTGGAGAACCAGCGTGCCCCTGTGAGAGCATCCAACGACTCCTCAATGCGTGGCAGCGGAAACGCATCCTTCCTGGTCTTGTTATTTAGCTGCCGGTAATCAACACACATGCGGAGGCTCCCATCTTTCTTCTTAACTAGCACAATGGGGGAGGCATAGGGGCTGCAACTCTCTCGGATCACCTGTGCGTTAAGAAGCTGGTTGATATGGTCTTTAACGGCTTCATAATCTGAAGGGGGACACGTCTATAGCGTTGTTTAACAGGGGTCTCATCTACAAGAGGAATGTCATGAGATATTAGATTGGTGCACCCTAAATCGGTGTCATGAGCAGAGAAGACAGATGTATATTGCCTGAGGAGAGACCTCACCTGACCCTGCTCTTCTGAGGACAATGAAGACAGATCTACACCCTCTATCTGGTCCTGCACTGTGGGGACAGCTGTTTGAGATGCTATTGTGGCTACAGTGGCTGGAACCTCAGTGACTCCTACAGGTAAGCTCACAACATTCACCTGCTCCAGGGTGCCAACAATAGTGCGTGGATATAACAGTACCTCAATGGAACCAACATTAACAACAGGTATGAATGCTGTACCCCTGACCACACTGACCAAAGATGGAGAAGCTAGCAAGCCTGCTGGTAAACCAGAGTCCGGGGGCTCAAACAACATCGTAGCATCAAAACACGGCTCTGAGCATGTAGCTGCCACTATTTTCATTACACCACCTGGAATGCGATGTGCACGCTTACCTCTGACCTTTACTTTTCCTATCAGCTCACGAGGGGCCTGCGTGGTTACCTGATGACACCTCTGCAACGCCTGTGTGACAGGTTGCGGGGCCTGAGCGACAGAAGACAGTTTAAACAGTGACACACCATGCTGCACAAAAAGCTCTTGGTAACATTTCTGAATTACATTCATTCCCAGCACGCCAGGGGCCTGGAGAGAAGCATTACTGGGAAGGTCCTTTACAACCAAGACACCACACTGTACAATCAACTTACCACACAACTCAACATCAAGCTCCAAGTAGCCAAGGTAGGGAATACTCAACCCATTAGCCGCCCTTAACTGTAACCAACTACAGGATTTAAGTCGCTCTTGGCCCCAGGGTTCAAAATGCTTTTGGAAGAAGCTCTCGGTAACAGTAGAAACCATAGAACCAGTGTCAATTAAACATGGCACCTTAACTCCACCCATGACGACCTCTAAATGGGGACAAGAGGAAACCAGTTTTGGAGCATGAGTCAACTCACCTAACATGGAACATGAGCCGGTAGGGGCCCCATCCAAACTGTGGCTCTGCAGTTTGGTGGGTGCTAGTTTTCCGGGGCCGCGCTAGGTTCTGGCTGCCTGGCAGAGGACTGGGAAACTTGTGAGAACTGAGGACGGGGGGAAGCACGCACACCATCACATTCTCTAGCAAAATGACCAGGTCTCTGACAACGATTACATACCAGAGGCCCACGCTGAGCTGAAAAACTACGGGCATGAGGAGCGTAAGGACGCTGCATGCGAGCAAGAGTTTGGGTTAACTGATTAAGCTGTTCTTGTTGCTGTCTCAACATTTCTTTCATTTCACTCATTTCAGACGAATGGGGGATGCTAGCAACAGAATGAGCACCCTGGACTCCATATTGAATGCCACTGATGGAAGGGACAGAGTTACTACGGCCTCTAAAGGCGCTGGGCAAACCCTCACGTTCCCATCTAATTGCTTCTCCTCTGACATCAAGCAGTGTAGCTGTAGGTTGGCTACGCACAAACTGTTTAAGCTCTCGTCTTAAAGTGCTGTCCAACACCTGCTCAACAAACTGATCCCTCAATAAACACTCTACATTAAGCATTCCTGCTGGTGCACGCTGCTTTACTCTTTCCATCAGACTCATTAAGGCAAGGGAGAATTCAAGTAACGTTTCTCCTTCATGTTGTTTACGAGAAAAGAAAGCTTCCTGTAAGGCCACGTAAGATTCAGAGCAGCCATAAAGTTCCTCCAGTATTGACATTATTTTAGCTGAATCCCCACGTTCTAGACTCGAGCGGTATTTAATTTCGTCCCGCGCCTCCCTCCAAATGATCATAGAGAAAGAAAGCCTGATCAGCTGGGGACAAATGGCGGGCCCTCATACATGCCTGCACTTCCTCAAGCCACTCACTCAGTGCTATCCCTGACCTTCCCCTAAACATGGGGCACTTTCTGTCTCGAGGCACAAACACTAACCTCTCGGCTGCAGGGGCGCTGGCAGTGGGCGGTGCTGATGAGGTTGAAGGTGTGACACTAGGGGGTGGTACCACAGGGGCTCGCTCTTGGCGCAACTTCTCATTGTCAGCTCTCAACTGTAGGACCAGATCTCGCAACTCTTGCAATTCCTCCTCCATTTTTACAGGGGAGCCGCTGCTGCTTTGTATCAATGTCAAAAACAAACAGAAAAACAAACAATGGAACACACGTCTCAGCCTTGATTTTACAGTAAATCCTGTCAACAACGCCAATTTGTGGCGAGCGAGGGGTTACTTTTTGTAGTTAAACAAAATAAATAAGAAAACCAGAACCAACAACGCCACCCCAGGGTTTAACCCGGGGAAAAGAAAAATAAGGAAATAACAAATAGAACTAAATAACTAAACCAAAGGCAACACAAGTTCGTTATACTGAAAAGGCAAGAGACGTGTTTCCAAATAGAAAGATATACAAATGTTTATTTTTTATAAATAGTAAAACAATGGGATTTTTTTTTACCCTAAAATTGAATCTTCTTTTTAATTAATAACAAGAAAAGAACTGGGCTCCTTCCAGGGCTGGGGCCGCTATGGTTAGGGTGAGTGCAAGGGAGGTGAGGGTGTCAACTAAAACGGTACCACAATCCACAGGTAAAACACACTCAAACACACACAAGGGCAAAGCCAAAAAAAGGGTGGAAGGGCACTACACACACAGGGACACCATCACCAAACTAGGGGGGGGGTAGGTCACCAGTGAGGCCCACAGCACCTGGAGGTAAACAAAAGAGAGGGACAATTAGCGGGGCATGAAACCAAAAGAAACCAATGATTCAAGAAAATAAACAATTAAAGCAAACTCGACAATACTCAAACTATAACAAAGCAAATTAATATAGAAACAGAAATCAGACAAATAACCCCACTTACTAGCCCTCTCTTAAGGGTACTAAAACGGAGGCTACCCGTGGAGACTTGGGCACGCTCAGGTTAACACAAGCAAACAATAGAACTAGAACTAAAGGGGGTAAACAGGAGACCAAAAGAAAAAAATAAATAAATCAACACAAATCAAAATATCATAAACCCAAAACCAGGAATTTCTAAATCAGGAGCAAAACAAAAGAAACTTTAACTGGTGAAAGAAAAAGAAAATGTCAACATAAATGCAAAATAAAGAAAAATAATAAACCTGAGCAGCGCATAGGCAGCTCTAGAATAGTCTTCTAATTCTTCATCAGTAGACGGGAACACACTTAGATGTGTACACTGAACCCCCAACAAAGCAGCAGCGGTCCTGGGTACAAAGCGGCGTGGCTTCTGCCGGCTCAGCGCCGAGACCCACGGCCTATCTGTAAGTGAGTTTAATTAATTAAAATCTGAATGACTGTGATGTTGACGGGGCGAACATAAACATTACCTACCCCGTTAGCGTGGCGTAGAACAAACACCGGGAGGAACGGAAGAGAGGAAAACAAACATTTTGCGTGCAGCCAGCGTCGATGCTGTGAGCGTGGTTAGAGAGAGGGCGAGGTAAAAGTTAGAAACTGTATGCTATCAATAATGGTGGTTAGGGGGGCCAACACGACATACCTTTTAGTGTGATGCAGTTTGAGTACCAGAACGAGCCAGAGACATTTGGAGTCTGTGCTGTCGGAGTTATTGCGCAACCGGAGGAGAACGAGGCGTGCAGAGCGTCTGCAGCACCTAGACAGGTAACCCGGAAAGGGAAGCGCGGACCAGCTGGCAGAGAGGCAGCACTAACCGTCCCTCCCCCTTATATACACTGGGTTCAAATTAAAGCGGCGCGACCACATGGGACTAAAGCTGAAAAAGCTCATCCCACTACAACGCTTTTCTCGCCGAGAAACGCATATTTTTAAAAACATGGCTTTGAACACACAGAAAAGCTTGGAAACATGCTGATTCGACTTAGAAAAATACATTTGGTCCAATTGTAACTTAATCCCAGCAAAAGCCCACTCTTTGCACCCTCCCCGACAGCATTTGCGAAAATGCGCTTTTTTCGCCGAGAAACGCATATTTTTAAAAATAAGACTTGGAACACACAGAAAAGCTTGGAAACATGCTGATTCGATTTAGAAAAATATAATTGGTCCAATTGTAACTTAATCCCAGCAAAAGCCCACTCTTTGCACCCTTCCCGACAGCATTTGCGAAAATGCGCTTTTTTCGCCGAGAAACGCATATTTTTAAAAACATGGCTTGGAACACACAGAAAAGCTTGGAAACATGCTTATTCGACTTGGAAAAATATATTTATTCAAATTTTACCTTTATTCCAGCAAAAGCCCACTCTTTGAACCCTCCCCGACAGCATTTGCGAAAATGCGCTTTTCTCGCCGAGAAACGCATATTTTTAAAAACATGGCTTTGAACACACAGAAAAGCTTGGAAACATGCTGATTCGACTTAGAAAAATACATTTGGTCCAATTGTAACTTAATCCCAGCAAAAGCCCACTCTTTGCACCCTCCCCGACAGCATTAGCGAAAATGCGCTTTTTTCGCCGAGAAACGCAGATTTTTAAAAATAAGACTTGGAACACACAGAAAAGCTTGGAAACATGCTGATTCGATTTAGAAAAATATAATTGGTCCAATTGTAACTTAATCCCAGCAAAAGCCCACTCTTTGCACCCTTCCCGACAGCATTTGCGAAAATGCGCTTTTTTCGCCGAGAAACGCATATTTTTAAAAACATGGATTGGAACACACAGAAAAGCTAGGAAACATGCTAATTCGACTTGGAAAAATATATTTGGTCCAATTTTAACTTAATCCCAGCAAAAGCCCACTCTTTGAACCCTCCCCGACAGCATTTGCGAAAATGCGCTTTTCTCGCCGAGAAACGCATATTTTTAAAAACATGGCTTGGAACACACAGAAAAGCTTGGAAACATGCTGATTCGACTTAGAAAAATACATTTGGTCCAATTGTAACTTAATCCCAGCAAAATCCCACTCTTTGCACCCTCCCCGACAGCATTTGCGAAAATGCGCTTTTCTCGCCGAGAAACGCATATTTTTAAAAACATGGCTTGGAACACACAGAAAAGCTTGGAAATATGCTAATTTGACTTGGAAAAATATATTTATTCAAATTTTACCTTTATCCCAGCAAAAGCCCACTCTTTGAACCCTCCCCGACAGCATTTGCGAAAATGCGCTTTTCTCGCCGAGAAACGCATATTTTTAAAAACATGGCTTTGAACACACAAAAGCTTGTAAACATGCTGATTCGACTTAGAAAAATATATTTGGTCCAATTGTAACTTAATCCCAGCAAAAGCCCACTCTTTGCACCCTCCCCGACAGCATTTGCGAAAATGCGCTTTTTTCGCCGAGAAACGCATATTTTTAAAACATGGCTTGGAACACACAGAAAAGCTTGGAAACATGCTGATTCGACTTAGAAAAATATATTTGGTCCAATTGTAACTTAATCCCAGCAAAAGCCCACTCTTTGCACCCTTCCCGACAGCATTTGCGAAAATGCGCTTTTTTCCGCCGAGAAACGCATATTTTTAAAAACATGGCTTGGAACACACAGAAAAGCTTGGAAACATGCTGATTCGACTTAGAAAAATACATTTGGTCCAATTGTAACTTAATCCCAGCAAAAGCCCACTCTTTGCACCCTTCCCGACAGCATTTGCGAAAATGCGCTTTTTTCGCCGAGAAACGCATATTTTTAAAAACATGGCTTGGAACACACAGAAAAGCTTGGAAACATGCTAATTCGACTTGGAAAAATATATTTATTCAAATTTTAACTTAATACCAGCAAAAGCCCACTCTTTGAACCCTCCCCGACATGATTTGCGAAAATGCGCTTTTCTCGCAGAGAAACGCATAATTTTAAAAACATGGCTTGGAACGCACAGAAAAGGTTGGAAACATGCTGACTCGACTCAGAAAAATATATTTGGTCCAATTGTAACTTAATCCCAACAAAAGCCCACTCTTTGAACCCTCCCCGACAGCATTTGCGAAAATGCGCTTTTTTCGCCGAGAAACGCATATTTTTAAAAACATGGCTTGGAACACACAGAAAAGCTTGGAAACATGCTGATTCGACTTGGAAAAATATATTTGGTCCAATTGTAACTTAATCCCAGCAAAAGCCCACTCTTTGCACCCTTCCCGACAGCATTTGCGAAAATGCGCTTTTTTTCGCCGAGAAACGCATATTTTTAAAAACATGGCTTGGAACACACAGAAAAGCTTGGAAACATGCTAATTCGACTTGGAAAAATATATTTATTCAAATTTTACCTTTATCCCAGCAAAAGCCCACTCTTTGAACCCTCCCCGACAGCATTTGCGAAAATGCGCTTTTTTCGCCGAGAAACGCATATTTTTAAAAACATGGCTTGGAACACACAGAAAAGCTTGGAAACATGCTGATTCGACTCAGAAAAATATATTTGGTCCAATTGTAACTTAATCCCAGCAAAAGCCCACTCTTTGAACCCTCCCCGACAGCATTTGCGAAAATGCGCTTTTTTCGCCGAGAAACGCATATTTTTAAAAACATGGCTTGGAACACACAGAAAAGCTTGGAAACATGCTGATTCGACTTAGAAAAATATATTTGGTCCAATTGTAACTTAATCCCAGCAAAAGCCCACTCTTTGAACCCTCCCCGACAGCATTTGCGAAAATGCGCTTTTTTTCGCCGAGAAACGCATATTTTTAAAAACATGGCTTGGAACACACAGAAGCTTGGAAACATGCTGATTCGACTTAGAAAAATATATTTGGTCCAATTGTAACTTAATCCCAGCAAAAGCCCACTCTTTGAACCCTTCCCGACAGCATTTGCGAAAATGCGCTTTTTTTCGCCGAGAAACGCATATTTTTAAAAACATGGCTTGGAACACACAGAAAAGCTTGGAAACATGCTGATTCGACTTGGAAAAATATATTTATTCAAATTTAACTTAATCCCAGCAAAAGCCCACTCTTTGAACCCTCCCCGACAGCATTTGCGAAATGCGCTTTTTCGCCGAGAAACGCATATTTTTAAAAACATGGCTTGGAACACACAGAAAAGCTTGGAAACATGCTGATTCGACTTAGAAAAATATATTTGGTCCAATTGTAACTTAATCCCAGCAAAAGCCCACTCTTTGAACCCTCCCCGACAGCATTTGCGAAAATGCGCTTTTTCGCCGAGAAACGCATATTTTTAAAAACATGGCTTGGAACACACAGAAAAGCTTGGAAACATGCTGATTCGACTTAGAAAAATATATTTGGTCCAATTGTAACTTAATCCCAGCAAAAGCCCACTCTTTGAACCCTCCCCGACAGCATTTGCGAAAATGCGCTTTTTTCGCCGAGAAACGCATATTTTTAAAAACATGGCTTGGAACGCACAGAAAAGCTTGGAAACATGCTGATTCGACTTAGAAAAATATATTTGGTCCAATTGTAACTTAATCCCAGCAAAAGCCCACTCTTTGAACCCTCCCCGACAGCATTTGCGAAAATGCGCTTTTTTCGCCGAGAAACGCATATTTTTAAAAACATGGCTTGGAACACACAGAAAAGCTTGGAAACATGCTGATTCGACTTAGAAAAATATATTTGGTCCAATTGTAACTTAATCCCAGCAAAAGCCCACTCTTTGAACCCTCCCCGACAGCATTTGCGAAAATGCGCTTTTTTCGCCGAGAAACGCATATTTTTAAAAACATGGCTTGGAACACACAGAAAAGCTTGGAAACATGCTGATTCGACTTGGAAAAATATATTTATTCAAATTTTAACTTAAGCCCAGCAAAAGCCCACTCTTTGAACCCTCCCCGACAGCATTTGCGAAAATGCGTTTTTCTCGCCGAGAAACGCATATTTTTAAAAACATGGCTTGGAACACACAGAAAAGCTTGGAAACATGCTGATTCGACTCAGAAAAATATATTTGGTCCAATTGTAACTTAATCCCAGCAAAAGCCCACTCTTTGCACCCTTCCCGACAGCATTTGCGAAATGCGCTTTTTTCGCCGAGAAACGCATATTTTTAAAAACATGGCTTGGAACACACAGAAAAGCTTGGAAACATGCTGATTCGACTTTAGAAAAATATATTTTGTCCAATTGTAACTTAATCCCAGCAAAAGCCCACTCTTTGAACCCTGCCCGACAGCATTTGCGAAAATGCGCTTTTTTTCGCCGAGAAACGCATATTTTTAAAAACATGGCTTGGAACACACAGAAGCTTGGAAACATGCTGATTCGACTTGGAAAAATATATTTATTCAAATTTTAACTTAATCCCAGCAAAAGCCCACTCTTTGAACCCTCCCGACAGCATTTGCGAAAATGCGCTTTTTCGCCGAGAAACGCATATTTTTAAAAACATGGCTTGGAACACACAGAAAAGCTTGGAAACATGCTGATTCGACTTAGAAAAATATATTTGGTCCAATTGTAACTTAATCCCAGCAAAAGCCCACTCTTTGAACCCTCCCCGACAGCATTTGCGAAAATGCGCTTTTTTCGCCGAGAAACGCATATTTTTAAAAACATGGCTTGGAACACACAGAAAAGCTTGGAAACATGCTGATTCGACTTAGAAAAATATATTTGGTCCAATTGTAACTTAATCCCAGCAAAAGCCCACTCTTTGCACCCTCCCCCGACAGCATTTGCGAAAATGCGCTTTTTCGCCGAGAAACGCATATTTTTAAAAACATGGCTTGGAACACACAGAAAAGCTTGGAAACATGCTGATTCGACTTGGAAAATATATTTGGTCCAATTGTAACTTAATCCCAGCAAAAGCCCACTCTTTGAACCCTCCCCGACAGCATTTGCGAAATGCGCTTTTTCGCCGAGAAACGCATATTTTTAAAAACATCGCTTGGAACACACAGAAAAGCTTGGAAAAATGCTGATTCGACTGAGAAAAATATATTTGGTCCAATTGTAACCAAATCCCAGCAAAAGCCCACTCTTTGAACCCTCCCCGACAGCATTTGCGAAAATGCGCTTTTTTTCGCCGAGAAACGCATATTTTTAAAAACATGGCTTGGAACACACAGAAAAGCTTGGAAACATGCTGATTCGACTTAAAGAAATATATTTGGTCCAATTGTAACCTAATCCCAGCAAAAGGCCACTCTTTGAACCCTCCCCGACAGCATTTGCGAAAATGCGCTTTTTTCGCCGAGAAACGCATATTTTTAAAAACATGGCTTGGAACACACAGAAAAGCTTGAAGACATGCTAATTCGACTTGGAAAAATATATTTGGTCAAATTTTACCTTTATCCCAGCAAAAGCCCACTCTTTGAACCCTCCGCGACAGCATTTGCGAAAATGCGCTTTTCTCGCCGAGAAACGCATATTTTTAAAAACATGGCTTGGAACACACAGAAAAGCTTGGAAATATGCTGATTCGACTTGGAAAAATATATTTGGTCCAATTGTAACTTAATCCCAGCAAAAACCCACTATTTGAACCCTCCCGACAGCATTTGCGAAAATGCGCTTTTTTCGCCGAGAAACGCATATTTTTAAAAACATGGCTTGGAACACACAGAAAAGCTTGGAAACATGCTGATTCGACTTGGAAAAATATATTTGGTCCAATTGTAACTTAATCCCAGCAAAAGCCCACTCTTTGAACCCTCCCCGACAGCATTTGCGAAAATGCGCTTTTATCGCCGAGAAACGCATATTTTTAAAAACATGGCTTGGAACACACAGAAAAGCTTGGAAACATGCTGATTCGACTTAGAAAAATATATTTGGTCCAATTGTAACTTAATCCCAGCAAAAGCCCACTCTTTGAACCCTCCCCGACAGCATTTGCGAAAATGCGCTTTTTTCGCCGAGAAACGCATATTTTTAAAAACATGGCTTGGAACACACAGAAAAGCTTGGAAACATGCTGATTCGACTTAGAAAAATATATTTGGTCCAATTGTAACTTAATCCCAGCAAAAGCCCACTCTTTGCACCCTCCCGACAGCATTTGCGAAAATGCGCTTTTTTCGCCGAGAAACGCATATTTTTAAAAACATGGCTTGGAACACACAGAAAAGCTTGGAAACATGCTGATTCGACTTTGAAAAATATATTTGGTCCAATTGTAACTTAATCCCAGCAAAAGCCCACTCTTTGAACCCTCCCCGACAGCATTTGCGAAAATGCTTTTTTTTTCGCCGAGAATATTTTTAAAAACATGGCTTGGAACACACAGAAAAGCTTGGAAACATGCTGATTCGACTTAGAAAAAAAATATATTTGGTCCAATTGTAACTTAATCCCAGCAAAAGCCCACTCTTTGAACCCTTCCCGACAGCATTTGCGAAAATGCGCTTTTTTCGCCGAGAAACGCATATTTTTAAAAACATGGCTTGGAACACACAGAAAAGCTTGGAAACATGCTGATTCGACTAGGAAAAATATATTTGGTCAAATTTTAACTTAATCCCAGCAAAAGCCCACTCTTTGAACCCTCCCCGACAGCATTTGCGAAAATGCGCTTTTTTATCGCCGAGAAACGCATATTTTTAAAAACATGGCTTGGAACACACAGAAAAGCTTGGAAACATGGTGATTCGACTCAGAAAAATATATTTGGTCCAATTGTAACTTAATCCCAGCAAAAGCCCACTCTTTGAACCCTCTCCGACAGCATTTGCGAAAATGCGCTTTTCTCGCCGTGAAACGCATATTTTTAAAAACATGGCTTTGAACACACAGAAAAGCTTGGAAACATGCTGATTCGACTTGGAAAAATATATTTGGTCCAATTGTAACTTAATCCCAGCAAAAGCCCACTCTTTGAACCCTCCCCGACAGCATTTGCGAAAATGCGCTTTTTTCGCCGAGAAACGCATATTTTTAAAAACATGGCTTGGAACACACAGAAAAGCTTGGAAACATGCTGATTCGACTTAGAAAAATATATTTGGTCCAATTGTAACTTAATCCCAGCAAAAGCCCACTCTTTGAACCCTACCCGACAGCATTTGCGAAAATGCGCTTTTTTCGCCGAGAAACGCATATTTTTAAAAACATGGCTTGGAACACACAGAAAAGCTTGGAAACATGCTGATTCGACTTAGAAAAATATATTTGGTCCAATTGTAACTTAATCCCAGCAAAAGCCCACTCTTTGCACCCTCCCCGACAGCATTTGCGAAAATGCGCTTTTTTTCGCCGAGAAACACATATTTTTAAAAAAAACATGGCTTGGAACACACAGAAAAGCTTGGAAACATGTGATTCGACTTGGAAAAATATATTTGGTCCAATTTTAACTTAATCCCAGCAAAAGCCCACTCTTTGAACCCTTCCCGACAGCATTTGCGAAAATGCGCTTTTTTGCCGAGAAACGCATAATTTTAAAAACATGGCTTGGAACACACAGAAAAGCATGGAAACATGCTGATTCGACTTAGAAAAATATATTTGGTCCAATTGTAACTTAATCCCAGCAAAAGCCCACTCTTTGAACCCTCCCCGACAGCATTTGCGAAAATGCGCTTTTTTTCGCCGAGAAACGCATATTTTTAAAAACATGGCTTGGAACACACAGAAAAGCTTGGAAACATGCTAATTCGTCTCGGAAAAATGTATTTGGTCCAATTGTAACTTAATCCCAGCAAAAGCCCACTCTTTGAACCCTCCCCGACAGCATTTGCGAAAATGCGCTTTTTTCGCCGAGAAACGCATATTCTTAAAAACATCGCTTGGAACACACAGAAAAGCTTGGAAACATGCTAATTCGACTTGGAAAAATATATTTGGTCCAATTTTAACTTAATCCCAGCAAAAGCCCACTTTTTGCACCCTTCCCGACAGCATTTGCGAAAATGCGCTTTTCTCGCCGAGAAACGCATATTTATAAAAACATGGCTTGGAACACACAGAAAAGCTTGGAGACATGCTGATTCGACTTAGAAAAATATATTTGGTCCAATTGTAACTTAATCCCTGCAAAAGGCTATTCTTTGAACCCTCCCCGACAGCATTTGCGAAAATGCGCTTTTTTCACCGAGAAACGCATATTTTTTAAAAACATCGCTTGGAACACACAGAAAAGCTTGAAAACATGCTAATTCGACTTGGAAAAATATATTTGGTCAAATATTAACTTAATACCAGCAAAAGCACACTCTGTGAACCCTCCCCGACAGCATTTGCGAAAATGCGCTTTTTCGCCGAGAAACGCATATTTTTAAAAACATGGCTTGAACACACAGAAAAGCTTGGAAACATGCTGATTCGACTTAGAAAAATATATTTGGTCCAATTGTAACTTAATCCCAGCAAAAGCCCACTCTTTGAACCCTCTTCCCGACAGCATTTGCGAAAATGCGCTTTTTCGCCGAGAAACGCATATTTTTAAAAACATGGCTTGGAACACACAGAAAAGCTTGGAAACATGCTGATTCGAATAAGAAAAATATATTTGTTCCAATTGTAACTTAATCCCAGCAAAAGCCCACTCTTTGAACCCTGCCCGACAGCATTTGCGAAAATGCGCTTTTGTCGCCGAGAAACGCATATTTTTAAAAACATGGCTTGGAACACACAGAAAAGCTTGGAAACATGCTGATTCGACTTAGAGAAATATATTTGGTCCAATTGTAACTTAATCCCAGCAAAAGCCCACTCTTTGCACCCTTCCCGACAGCATTTGCGAAAATGCGCTTTTTTCGCCGAGAAACGCATATTTTTAAAAACATGGCTTGGAACACACAGAAAAGCTTGGAAACATGCTAATTCGACTTGGAAAAATATATTTGGTCCAATTTTAACTTAATCCCAGCAAAAGCCCACTCTTTGAACCCTCCCCGACAGCATTTGCGAAAATGCGCTTTTTTCGCCGAGAAACGCATATTTTTAAAAACATGGCTTGGAACACACAGAAAAGCTTGGAAACATGCTGATTCGACTTAGAAAAATATATTTGGTCCAATTGTAACTTAATCCCAGCAAAAGCCCACTCTTTGCACCCTTCCCGACAGCATTTGCGAAAATGCGCTTTTTTCGCCGAGAAACGCATATTTTTAAAAACATGGCTTGGAACACACAGAAAAGCTTGGAAACATGCTGATTCGACTTGGAAAAATATATTTGGTCCAATTTTAACTTAATCCCAGCAAAAGCCCACTCTTTGAACCCTCCCCGACAGCATTTGCGAAAATGCGCTTTTTCGCCGAGAAACGCATATTTTTAAAAACATGGCTTGGAACACACAGAAAAGCTTGGAAACATGCTGACTCGATTTAGAAAAATATATTTGGTCCAATTGTAACTTAATCCCAGCAAAAGCCCACTCTTTGAACCCTCCCGACAGCATTTGCGAAAATGCGCTTTTTTCGCCGAGAAACGCATATTTTTAAAAACATGGCTTGGAACACACAGAAAAGCTTGGAAACATGCTGATTCGATTTAGAAAAATATATTTGGTCCAATTGTAACTTAATCCCAGCAAAAGCCCACTCTTTGCACCCTCCCCGACAGCATTTGCGAAAATGCGCTTTTTTTTCGCAGAGAAACACATATTTTTAAAAACATGGCTTTTAACACACAGAAAAGCTTGGAAACATGCTGATTCGACTTAGAAAAATATATTTGGTCCAATTGTAACTTAATCCCAGCAAAAGCCCACTCTTTGCACCCTCCCCGACAGCATTTGCGAAAATGCGCTTTTATCGCCGAGAAACGAATATTATTAAAAACATGGCTTGTAACACACAGAAAAGCTTGGAATCATGCTAATTCGACTTGGAAAAAAATATATTTGGTCCAAATTTTAACTTAATCCCAGCAAAAGCCCACTCTTTGAACCCTCCCCGACAGCATTTGCGAAAATGCGCTTTTTTTCGCCAAGAAACGCATGTTTTTAAAAACATGGCTTTGAACTCACAGAAAAGCTTGGAAACATGCTGATTCGACACAGAAAAATACATTTGGTCCAATGTTAACTTAATCCCAGCAAAAGCCCACTCTTTGAACCCTCCCCGACAGCATTTGCGAAAATGCGCTTTTTTTCGCCAAGAAACGCATGTTTTTGAGAACATGGCTTGGAACACACAGAAAAGCTTGGAAACATGCTGATTCGACTTAGAAAAATACATTTGTTCCAATTGTGACTTAATCCCAGCAAAAGCCCACTCTTTGAACCCTCCCCGACAGCATTTGCGAAAATGCGCTTTTTTTCGCCGAGAAACGCATATTTTTGCAAACAT
This sequence comes from Decapterus maruadsi, assembly GCA_030347415.2. NCBI lineage: Eukaryota > Metazoa > Chordata > Actinopteri > Carangiformes > Carangidae > Decapterus > Decapterus maruadsi. The sequence goes on along the minus strand of JARUPV020000028.1, from coordinate 119,605 downwards.
GGCTTGGAACACACAGAAAAGCTTGGAAACATGCTGATTCGACTTAGAAAAATATATTTGGTCCAATTGTAACTTAATCCCAGCAAAAGCCCACTCTTTGCACCCTTCCCGACAGCATTTGCGAAAATGCGCTTTTTTCGCCGAGAAACGCATATATTTTTAAAAACATGGCTTGGAACACACAGAAAAGCTTGGAAACATGCTTATTCGACTTCGAAAAATATATTTTTTCAAATTTTAACTTAATCCCAGCAAAAGCCCACTCTTTGAACCCTCCCCGACAGCATTTGCGAAAATGCGCTTTTCTCGCCGAGAAACGCATATTTTTAAAAACATGGCTTTGAACACACAGAAAAGCTTGGAAACATGCTGATTCGACTTAGAAAAATATATTTGGTCCAATTGTAACTTAATCCCAGCAAAAGCCCACTCTTTGAACAGTCCCGACAGCATTTGCGAAAATGCGCTTTTTTCGCCGAGAAACGCATATTTTAAAGAATATGGCTTGGAACACACAGAAAAGCTTGAAAACATGCTAATTCGACTTGGAAAAATACATTTGGTCCAATTGTAACTTAATCCCAGCAAAAGCCCACTCTTTGCACCCTTCCCGACAGCATTTGCGAAAATGCGCTTTTTTCGCCGAGAAACGCATATTTTTAAAAACATGGCTTGGAACACACAGAAAAGCTTGGAAACATGCTGATTCGACTTGGAAAAATATATTTATTCAAATTTTAACTTTATCCCAGCAAAAGCCCACTCTTTGAACCCTCCCCGACAGCATTTGCGAAAATGCGCTTTTTTCGCCGAGAAACGCATATTTTTAAAAACATGGCTTGGAACACACAGAAAAGCTTGGAAATATGCTGATTCGACTTGGAAAAATATATTTGGTCCAATTTTAACTTAATCCCAGCAAAAGCCCACTCTTTGAACCCTCCCGACAGCATTTGCGAAAATGCGCTTTTTTTTCGCCGAGAAACGCATATTTTTAAAAACATGGCTTGGAACACACAGAAAAGCTTGGAAACATGCTGATTCGACTTAGAGAAATATATTTGGTCCAATTGTAACTTAATCCCAGCATAATCCCACTCTTTGAACCCTTCACGACAGCATTTGCGAAAATGCGCTTTTTTCGCCGAGAAACGTATATTTTTAAAAACATGGCTTAGAACACACAGAAAAGCTTGGAAACATGCTGATTCGACTTAGAAAAATATATTTGGTCCAATTGTAACTTAATCCCAGCAAAAGCCCACTCTTTGAACCCTCCCCGACAGCATTTGCGAAAATGCGCTTTTTCGCCGAGAAACGCATATTTTTAAAAACATGGCTTGGAACACACAGAAAAGCTTGGAAACATGCTGATTCGATTTAGAAAAATATATTTGGTCCAATTGTAACTTAATCCCAGCAAAAGCCCACTCTTTGAACCCTACCCGACAGCATTTGCGAAAATGCGCTTTTTTCGCCGAGAAACGCATATTTTTAAAAACATGGCTTGGAACACACAGAAAAGCTTGGAAACATGCTTATTCGACTTAGAAAAATATATTTGGTCAAATTTTAACTTAATCCCAGCAAAAGCCCACTCTTTGAACCCTCCCCGACAGCATTTGCGAAAATGCGCTTTTTTCGCCGAGAAACGCATATTTTTAAAAACATGGCTTGGAACACACAGAAAAGCTTGGAAACATGCTGATTCGACTTTAAAAATATATTTGGTCCAATTGTAACTTAATCCCAGCAAAAGCCCACTCTTTGCACCCTTCCCGACAGCATTTGCGAAAATGCGCTTTTTTCGCCGAGAAACGCATATTTTTAAAAACATGGCTTGGAACACACAGAAAAGCTTGGAAACATGCTGATTCGAGTAAGAAAAATATATTTATTCAAATTTTAACTTAATCCCAGCAAAAGCCCACTCTTTGAACCCTCCCCGACAGCATTTGCGAAATGCGCTTTTTCTCGCCGAGAAACGCATATTTTTTAAAACATGGCTTGGAACACACAGAAAAGCTTGGAAACATGCTGATTCGATTCAGAAAAATATATTTGGTCCAATTGTAACTTAATCCCAGCAAAAGCCCACTCTTTGAACCCTCCCCGACAGCATTTGCGAAAATGCGTTTTTCTCGCCGAGAAACGCATATTTTTAAAAACATGGCTTGGAACACACAGAAAAGCTTGGAAACATGCTGATTCGACTTAGAAAAATATATTTGGTCCAGTTGTAACTTAATCCCATCAAAAGCCCACTCTTTGAACCCTCCCGACTGCATTTGCGAAAATGCGCTTTTTTCGAGAAACGCATATTTTTGAAAACATGGCTTGGAACACACAGAAAAGCTTGGAAACATGCTGATTCGACTTAGAAAAATACATTTGTTCCAATTGTGACTTAATCCCAGCAAAAGCCCACTCTTTGCACCCTCCCCGACAGCATTTGCGAAAATGCGCTTTTTTTCGCCAAGAAACGCATGTTTTTGAGAACATGGCTTGGAACACACAGAAAAGCTTGGAAACATGCTGATTCGACTTAGAAAAATACATTTGGTCCAATTGTGACTTAATCCCAGCAAAAGCCCACTCTTTGAACCCTCCCCGACAGCATTTGCGAAAATGCGCTTTTTTCGCCGAGAAACGCATATTTTTAAAAACATGGCTTGGAACACACAGAAAAGCTTGGAAACATGCTGATTCGACTTGGAAAAATATATTTATTCAAATTTAACTTAATCCTACCAAAAGCCCACTCTTTGAACCTTCCCCGACAGCATTTGCGAAAATGCGCTTTTTTTTCGCCGAGATACGCATATTTTTAAAAACATGGCTTGGAACACACAGAAAAGCTTGGAAACATGCTGATTCGACTTAGAAAAATATATTTGGTCCAATTGTAACTTAATCCCAGCAAAAGCCCACTCTTTGAACCCTCCCGACAGCATTTGCGAAAATGCGCTTTTTTTTCGCCGAGAAACGCATATTTTTAAAAACATGGCTTGGAACACACAGAAAAGCTTGGAAACATGCTGATTCGACTTAGAAAAATATATTTGGTCCAATTGTAACTTAATCCCAGCAAAAGCCCACTCCCGACAGCATTTGCGAAAACCCGCATATTTTTCCCGACAGCATTTGCGAAAAAAATGTCAAATTTAACTTAATCCCAGCAAAAGCCCACTCTTTGAACCCTCCCGACAGCATTTGCGAAAATTTTTTCGCCGAGAAACGCATATTTTTAAAAACATGGCTTGGAACACACAGAAAAGCTTGGAAACATACTGATTCGACTTGGAAAAATATATTTGGTCAAATTTTAACTTAATCCCAGCAAAAGCCCACTCTTTGAACCCTCCCCGACAGCATTTGCGAAAATGCGCTTTTTCGCCGAGAAACGCATATTTTTAAAAACATGGCTTTGAACACACAGAAAAGCTTGGAAACATGCTGATTCGACTAGAAAAATATATTTGGTCCACTTGTAACTTAATCCCAGCAAAAGCCCACTCTTTGAACCCTCCCGACCGCATTTGCGAACATGCGCTTTTCTCGCCGAGAAACGCATATTTTTAAAAACATGGCTTGGAACACACAGAAAAGCTTGGAAACATGCTGATTCGACTTAGAAAAATATATTTGGTCCAAATTAACTTAATCCCAGCAAAAGCCCACTCTTTGAACCCTCCCGACAGCATTTGCGAAAATGCGCTTTTTTTCGCCGAGAAACGCATATTTTTAAAAACATGGCTTGGAACACACAGAAAACCTTGTAAACATGATGATTCGAATTAGAAAAATATAATTGGACCAATTGTAACATTATCCCAGCAAAAGCCCACTCTTTGAACCCTTCCCGACAGCATTTGCGAAAATGCGCTTTTTTCGCCGAGAAACGCATATTTTTAAAAACATGGCTTGGAACACACAGAAAAGCTTGGAAACATGCTGATTCGACTTGGAAAAATATATTTGGTCAAATTTTTACTTAATCCCAGCAAAAGCAGACTCTTTGAACCCTCCCCGACAGCATTTGAAAATGCGCTTTTTTTTCGCCGAGAAACGCATATTTTTAAAAACATGGCTTGGAACACACAGAAAAGCTTGGAAACATGCTGATTCGACTTAGAAAAATATATTTGGTCCAATTGTAACTTAATCCCAGCAAAAGCCCACTTTGCACCCTCCCCGACAGCATTTGCGAAAATGCGCTTTTTTTCGCCGAGAAACGCATATTTTTAAAAACATGGCTTGGAACACACAGAAAAGCTTGGAAACATGCTGATTCGACTTAGAAAAATATATTTGGTCCAATTGTAACTTAATCCCAGTAAAAGCCCACTCTTTGAACCCTCCCGACAGCATTTGCGAAAATGCGCTTTTTCGCCGAGAAACGCATATTTTTAAAAACATGGCTTGGAACACACAGAAAAGCTTGGAAACATGCTGATTCGACTTGGAAAAATATATTTGGTCAAATTTAACTTAATCCCAGCAAAAGCCCACTCTTTGAACCCTCCCCGACAGCATTTGCGAAAATGCGCTTATTTCGCCGAGAAACGCATATTTTTAAAAACATGGCTTGGAACACACAGAAAAGCTTGGAAACATGCTGATTCGACTTTAGAAAAATGTATTTGGTCCAATTGTAACTTAATCCCAGCAAAAGCCCACTCTTTGAACAGTCCCGACAGCATTTGCGAAAATGCGCTTTTTTCGCCGAGAAACGCATATTTTTAAAAACATGGCTTGGAACACACAGAAAAGCTTGGAAACATGCTGATTCGACTTGGAAAAATATATTTGGTCCAATTGTAACTTAATCCCAGCAAAAGCCCACTCTTTGAACCCTCCCCGACAGCATTTGCGAAAATGCGCTTTTTTCGCCGAGAAACGCATATTTTTAAAAACATGGCTTGGAACACACAGAAAAGCTTGGAAACATGCTGATTCGACTTAGAAAAATATATTTGGTCCAATTGTAACTTAATCCCAGCAAAAGCCCACTCTTTGAACCCTTCCCGACAGCATTTGCGAAAATGCGCTTTTTCGCCGAGAAACGCATATTTTTAAAAACATGGCTTGGAACACACAGAAAAGCTTGGAAACATGCTGATTCGACTTAGAAAAATATATTTGGTCCAATTGTAACTTAATCCCAGCAAAAGCCCACTCTTTGAACCCTTCCCGACGACAGCATTTGCGAAAATGCGCTTTTTCTCGCCGAGAAACGCATATTTTTAAAAACATGGCTTTGAACACACAGAAAAGCTTGGAAACATGCTGATTCGACTTGGAAAAATATATTTTTTCAAATTTTAACTTAATCCCAGCAAAAGCCCACTCTTTGAACCCTCCCCGACAGCATTTGCGAAAATGCGCTTTTTCGCCGAGAAACGCATATTTTTAAAAACATGGCTTTGAACACACAGAAAAGCTTGGAAACATGCTGATTCGACTTAGAAAAATATATTTGGTCCAATTGTAACTTAATCCCAGCAAAAGCCCACTCTTTGCACCCTCCCCGACAGCATTTGCGAAAATGCGCTTTTTTCGCCGAGAAACGCATATTTTTAAAAACATGGCTTGGAACACACAGAAAAGCTTGGAAACATGCTGATTCGACTTAGAAAAATATATTTGGTCCAATTGTAACTTAATCCCAGCAAAAGCCCACTCTTTGAACCCTTCCCGACAGCATTTGCGAAAATGCGCTTTTTTCGCCGAGAAACGCATATTTTTAAAAACATGGCTTGGAACACACAGAAAAGCTTGGAAACATGCTCATTCGACTTGGAAAAATATATTTATTCAAATTGTAACTTAATCCCAGCAAAAGCCCACTCTTTGAACCCTCCCCGACAGCATTTGCGAAAATTCGCTTTTTTTTCGCCGAGAAACGCATATTTTTAAAAACATGGCTTTGAACACACAGAAAAGCTTGGAAACATGCTGATTCGACTTAGAAAAATATATTTGGTCCAATTGTAACTTAATCCCAGCAAAAGCCCACTCTTTGAACCCTCCCCGACAGCATTTGCGAAAATGCGCTTTTCTCGCCGAGAAACGCATATTTTTAAAAACATGGCTTGGAACACACAGAAAAGCTTGGAAACATGCTGATTCGACTTGGAAAAATATATTTGGTCCAATTGTAACTTAATCCCAGCAAAAGCCCACTCTTTGAACCCTCCCCGACAGCATTTGCGAAAATGCGCTTTTTTCGCCGAGAAACGCATATTTTTAAAAACATGGCTTGGAACACACAGAAAAGCTTGGAAACATGCTGATTCGACTTAGAAAAATACATTTGGTCCAATTGTAACTTAATCCCAGCAAAAGCCCACTCTTTGAACCCTCCCCCGACAGCATTTGCGAAAATGCGCTTTTCTCGCCGAGAAACGCATATTTTTAAAAACATGGCTTTGAACACACAGAAAAGCTTGGAAACATGCTGATTCGACTTAGAAAAATATATTTGGTCCAATTGTAACTTAATCCCAGCAAAAGCCCACTCTTTGAACCCTCCCGACAGCATTTGCGAAAATGCGCTTTTTTCGCCGAGAAACGCATATTTTTAAAAACATGGCTTGGAACACACAGAAAAGCTTGGAAACATGCTGATTCGACTTAGAAAAATATATTTGGTCCAATTGTAACTTAATCCCAGCAAAAGCCCACTCTTTGCACCCTTCCCGACAGCATTTGCGAAAATGCGCTTTTTTCGCCGAGAAACGCATATTTTTAAAAACATGGCTTGGAACACACAGAAAAGCTTGGAAACATGCTGATTCGACTTGGAAAAATATATTTGGTCAAATTTTAACTTAATCCCAGCAAAAGCCCACTCTTTGAACCCTCCCCGACAGCATTTGCGAAAATGCGCTTTTTTGCCGAGAAACGCATATTTTTAAAAACATCGCTTGGAACACACAGAAAAGCTTGGAAACATGCTGATTCGACTTAGAAACATATATTTGGTCCAATTGTAACTTAATCCCTGCAAAAGGCCACTCTTTGAACCCTCCCGACAGCATTTGCGAAAATGCGCTTTTTCGCCGAGAAACGCATATTTTTAAAAACATGGCTTGGAACACACAGAAAAGCTTGGAAACATGCTGATTCGACTTAGAAAAATATATTTGGTCCAATTGTAACTTAATCCCAGCAAAAGTCCACTGTTTGAACCTTCCCCGACAGCATTTGCGAAAATGCGCTTTTTTTCGCCGAGAAACGCATATTTTTAAAAACATGGCTTTGAACACACAGAAAAGCTTGGAAACATGCTGATTCGACTCAGAAAAATATATTTGGTCCAATTGTAACTTAATCCCAGCAAAAGCCCACTCTTTGAACCCTCCCCGACAGCATTTGCGAAAATGCGCTTTTTTCGCCGAGAAACGCATATTTTTAAAAACATGGCTTGGAACACACAGAAAAGCTTGGAAACATGCTGATTCGACTTAGAAAAATATATTTGGTCCAATTGTAACTTAATCCCAGCAAAAGCCCACTCTTTGAACCCTTCCCGACAGCATTTGCGAAAATGCGCTTTTCTCGCCGAGAAACGCATATTTTTAAAAACATGGCTTGGAACACACAGAAAAGGTTGGAAACATGCTGATTCGACTTGGAAAAATATATTTGGTCAAATTTTAACTTAATCCCAGCAAAAGCCCACTCTTTGAACCCTCCCGACAGCATTTGCGAAAAAAATGCTTTTTTCGCCGAGAAACGCATATTTTTAAAAAAAACATGGCTTGGAACACACAGAAAAGCTTGGAAACATGCTGATTCGACTTGGAAAAATATATTTGGTCCAATTGTAACTTAATCCCAGCAAAAGCCCACTCTTTGAACCCTCCCCGACAGCATTTGCGAAAATGCGCTTTTTCGCCGAGAAACGCATATTTTTAAAAACATGGCTTGGAACGCACAGAAAAGCTTGGAAACATGCTGATTCGACTCAGAAAAATATATTTAGTCCAATTGTAACTTAATCCCAGCAAAAGCCCACTCTTTGAACCCTCCCGACAGCATTTGCGAAAATGCATATTTTTTTTCGCCGAGAAACGCATATTTTTAAAAACATGGCTTGGAACACACAGAAAAGCTTGGAAACATGCTGATTCGACTTAGAAAAATATATTTGGTCCAATTGTAACTTAATCCCAGCAAAAGCCCACTCTTTGAACCCTCCCCGACAGCATTTGCGAAAATGAGCTTTTTTTTTTCGCCGAGAAACGCATATTTTTAAAAACATGGCTTGGAACACACAGAAAAGCTTGGAAACATGCTGATTCGAGTTAGAAAAATATATTTGGTCCAATTGTAACTTAATCCCAGCAAAAGCCCACTCTTTGCACCCTTCCCGACAGCATTTGCGAAAATGCGCTATTTTCGCCGAGAAACGCATATTTTTAAAAACATGGCTTGGAACACACAGAAAAGCTTGGAAACATGCTGATTCGACATCGAAAAATATATTTGGTCCAATGTTAACTTAATCCCAGCAAAAGCCCACTCTTTGAACCCTCCCCAACAGCATTTGCGAAAATGCGCTTTTTTTCGCCAAGAAACGCATGTTTTTAAAAACATGGCTTTGAACTCACAGAAAAGCTTGGAAACATGCTGATTCGACTTAGAAAAATATATTTGGTCCAATTGTGACTTAATCCCAGCAAAAGCCCACTCTTTGAACCCTCCCGACAGCATTTGCGAAAATGCGCTTTTTTCGCCGAGAAACGCATATTTTTAAAAACATGGCTTGGAACACACAGAAAAGCTTGGAAACATGCTGATTCGACATGGAAAAATATATTTGGTCCAATTGTAACTTAATCCCAGCAAAAGCCCACTCTTTGAACCCTCCCGACAGCATTTGCGAAAATGCGCTTTTTCGCCGAGAAACGCATATTTTTAAAAACATGGCTTGGAACACACAGAAAAGCTTGGAAACATGGTGATTCGACTTAGAAAAATATATTTGGTCCAATTGTAACTTAATCCCAGCAAAAGCCCACTCTTTGCACCCTCTTCCCGACAGCATTTGCGAAAATGCGCTTTTTTCGCCGAGAAACGCATATTTTTAAAAACATGGCTTGGAACACACAGAAAAGCTTGGAAACATGCTGATTCGACTTAGAAAAATATATTTGGTCCAATTGTAACTTAATCCCAGCAAAAGCCCACTCTTTGAACCCTTCCCGACAGCATTTGCGAAAAAATGCGCTTTTCTCGCCGAGAAACGCATATTTTTAAAAACATGGCATTGAACACAGAGAAAAGCTTGGAAACATGCTGATTTGACTTGGAAAAATATATTTGGTCAAATTTTAACTTAATCCCAGCAAAAGCCCACTCTTTGAACCCTCCCCGACAGCATTTGCGAAAATGCGCTTTTTTTCGCCGAGAAACGCATAGCCTATTTTTAAAAACATGGCATTGAACACAGAGAAAAGCTTGGAAACATGCTGATTCGACTTTGGAAAAATATATTTGGTCCAATTGTAACTCAATCCCAGCAAAAGCCCACTCTTTGAACCCTCCCCGACAGCATTTGCGAAAATGCGCTTTTTTCGCCGAGAAACGCATATTTTTAAAAACATGGCTTGGAACACACAGAAAAGCTTGGAAACATGCTGATTCGACATAGAGAAATATATTTGGTCCAAATGTAACATAAAACCAGCAAAAGCCCACTCTTTGAACCCTCCCGACAGCATTTGCGAAAATGCTTTTTTCGCCGAGAAACGCATATTTTTAAAAACATGGCTTGGAACACACAGAAAAGCTTGGAAACATGCTGATTCGAATTAGAAAAATATATTTGGTCCAATTGTAACTTAATCCCAGCAAAAGCCCACTCTTTGAACCCCCCGACAGCATTTGCGAAAAATGCGCTTTTTTTTTCGCCGAGAAACGCATATTTTTGCAAACAAGGCTTGGAACACACAGAAAAGCTTGGAAACATGCTGATTCGATTTAGAAAAATATATTTTGTCAAATTGTAACTTAATCCCAGCAAAAGCCCACTCTTTGAACCCTTCCCGACAGCATTTGCGAAAATGCGCTTTTTTCGCCGAGAAACGCATATTTTTAAAAACATGGCTTGGAACACACAGAAAAGCTGGAAAACATGATTCGACTTGGAAAAATATATTTGGTCAAATTTAACTTAATCCCAGCAAAAGCCCACTCTTTGAACCCTCCCCGACAGCATTTGCGAAAATGCTTTTTTCGCCGAGAAACGCATATTTTTAAAAACATGGCTTGGAACACACAGAAAAGCTTGGAAACATGCTGATTCGACTTAGAAAAATATATTTGGTCCAATTGTAACTTAATCCCAGCAAAAGCCCACTTTTGAACCCTCCCGACAGCATTTGCGAAAATGCGCTTTTTTTCGCCGAGAAACGCATATTTTTAAAAACATGGCTTGGAACACACAGAAAAGCTTGGAAACATGCTGATTCGACTTAGAAAAATATATTTGGTCCAATTGTAACTTAATCCCAGCAAAAGCCCACTCTTTGAACCCTCCCGACAGCAATTGCGAAAATGCGCTTTTTTCGCCGAGAAACGCATATTTTTAAAAACATGGCTTGGAACACACAGAAAAGCTTGGAAACATGCTGATTCGACTTAGAAAAATATATTTGGTCCAATTGTAACTTAATCCCAGCAAAAGCCCACTCTTTGAACCCTTCCCGACAGCATTTGCGAAAATGCGCTTTTCTCGCCGAGAAACGCATATTTTTTAAAACATGGCTTGGAACACACAGAAAAGCTTGGAAACATGCTGATTCGACTTAGAAAAATATATTTGGTCCAATTGTAACTTAATCCCAGCAAAAGCCCACTCTTTGCACACTCCCCGACAGCATTTGAAAATGCGCTTTTTCGCCGAGAAACGCATATTTTTAAAAACATGGCTTGGAACACACAGAAAAGCTTGGAAACATGCTAATTCGACTTAGAAAAATATATTTGGTCCAATTGTAACTTAATCCCAGCAAAAGCCCACTCTTTGAACCCTCCCGACAGCATTTGCGAAAATGCGCTTTTTCTCGCCGAGAAACGCATATTTTTAAAAACATGGCTTGGAACACACAGAAAAGCTTGGAAACATGCTGATTCGACTTAGAAACATATATTTGGTCCAATTGTAACTTAATCCCAGCAAAAGCCCACTTTTTGCACCCTTCCCGACAGCATTTGCGAATATGCACTTTTCTCACGAGAAACGCATATTTTTAAAAACATGGCTTGGAACACACAGAAAAGCTTGGGACACAGAAATGCTTGGAAACATGCTAATTCGACTTGGAAAAATATATTTGGTCCAATTTTAACTTAATCCAAGCAAAAGCCGACTCTTTGAACCCTCCCCGACAGCATTTGCGAAAATGCGCTCTTTTCGCGGAGAAACGCATATTTTTAAAAACATGGCTTGGAACACACAGAAAAGCTTGGAAACATGCTAATTCGACTTAGAAAAATATATTTGGTCCAATTGTAACTTAATCCCAGCAAAAGCCCACTCTTTGCACCCTCCTCGACAGCATTTGCGAAAATGCGCTTTTCTCGCCGAGAAACGTATATTTTTAAAAACATGGCTTGGAACACACAGAAAAGCTTGGAAACATGCTGATTCGACTTAGAAAAATATATTTGGTCCAATTGTAACCTAATCCCAGCAAAAGCCCACTCTTTGAACCCCCTCCCGACAGCATTTGCGAAAATGCGCTTTTTCGCCGAGAAACGCATATTTTTAAAAACATGGCTTGGAACGCACAGAAAAGCTTGGAAACATGCTGATTCGACTTAGAAAAATATATTTGGTCCAATTGTAACTTAATCCCAGCAAAAGCCCACTCTTTGAACCCTCCCCGACAGCATTTGCGAAAATGCGCTTTTATCGCCGAGAAACGCATATTTTTAAAAACATGGCTTTGAACACACAGAAAAGCTTGGAAACATGCTGATTCGACTTAGAAAAATATATTTGGTCCAATTGTAACTTAATCCCAGCAAAAGCCCACTCTTTGAACCCTCCCGACAGCATTTGCGAAAATGCGCTTTTTCGCCGAGAAACGCATATTTTTAAAAACATGGCTAGGAACACACCGAAAAGCTTGGAAACATGCTGATTCGAATTACAAAAATATATTTGGTCCAATTGTAACTTAATCCCAGCAAAAGCCCACTCTTTGCACCCTTCCCGACAGCATTTGCGAAAATGCGTTTTTTTCGCCGAGAAACGCATATTTTTAAAAACATGGCTTGGAACACACAGAAAAGCTTGGAAACATGCTGATTCGACTTGGAAAAATATATTTATTCAAATTTTAACTTAATACCAGCAAAAGCCCACTCTTTGAACCCTCCCCGACAGCATTTGCGTAAATGCGCTTTTCTCGCCGAGAAACGCATATTTTTAAAAACATGGCTTGGAACACACAGAAATGCTTGGAAACATGCTGATTCGACTTGGAAAAATATATTTGGTCCAATTGTAACTTAATCCCAGCAAAAGCCCACTCTTTGAACCCTCCCCGACAGCATTTGCGAACTTGCGCTTTTTTCGCCGAGAAACGCATATTTTTGAAAACATGGCTTGGAACACACAGAAAAGCTTGGAAACATGCTGATTCGAGTTAGTAAAATATATTTGTTCCGATTGTGACTTAATCCAAGCAAAAGCCCACTCTTTGAACCCTCCCCGACCGCATTTGCGAAAATGCGCTTTTTCGCCGAGAAACGCATATTTAAAAAAAAAAAAAAAAAAACATGGCTTGGAACACACAGAAAAGCTTGGAAACATGCTGATTCGACTTACAAAAATATATTTCGTCCAATTGTAACTTAATCCCAGCAAAAGCCCACTCTTTGAACCCTCCCCGACAGCATTTGCGAAAATGCGCTTTTTTTCGCCGAGAAACGCATATTTTTAAAAACATGGCTTGGAACACACAGAAAAGCTTGGAAACATGCTGATTCGACTTAGAAAAATATATTTGGTCCAATTGTAACTTAATCCCAGCAAAAGCCCACTCTTTGAACCCTTCCCGACAGCATTTGCGAAAATGCGCTTTTTTCGCCGAGAAACGCATATTTTTAAAAACATGGCTTGGAACACACAGAAAAGCTTGGAAACATGCTGATTCGACTTAGAAAAATATATTTGGTCCAATTGTAACTTAATCCCAGCAAAAGCCCACTCTTTGAACCCTTCCCGACAGCATTTGCGAAAATGCGCTTTTTTCGCCGAGAAACGCATATTTTTAAAAACATGGCTTGGAACACACAGAAAAGCTTGGAAACATGCTGATTCGATTTTAAAAAATATATTTGGTCCAATTGTAACTTAATCCCAGCAAAAGCCCACTCTTTGACACCCCCCGACAGCATTTGCGAAAATGCGCTTTTTCGCCGAGAAACGCATATTTTAAAAAAAATGGATTGGAACAAACAGAAAAGCTTGGAAACATGCTGATTCGACTTGGAAAAATATATTTGGTCCAATTGTAACTTAATCCCAGCAAAAGCCCACTCTTTTGAACCCTCCCGACAGCATTTGCGAAAATGCGCTTTTTTTCGCCGAGAAACGCATATTTTTTAAAACATTGCTTGGAACCCACAGAAAAGCATGGAAACTTGCTGATTCGTCTTTGAAAAATGTATTTGGTCCAATTGTAACTTAATCCCAGCAAAAGGCCACTCTTTGAACCCTCCCCGACAGCATTTGCGAAAATGCGCTTTTCTCGCCGAGAAACGCATAATTTTAAAAACATGGCTTGGAACGCACAGAAAAGCTTGGAAACATGCTGATTCGACTTAGAAAAATATATTTGGTCCAATTGTAACTTAATCCCAGCAAAAGCCCACTCTTTGAACCCTCCCCGACAGCATTTGCGAAAATGCGCTTTTTTCGCCGAGAACCGCATATTTTTAAATTCATGGCTTGGAACACACAGAAAAGCTTGGAAACATGCTGATTCGACTTAGAAAAATATATTTGGTCCAATTGTAACTTAATCCCAGCAAAAGGCCACTCTTTGAACCCTCCCCGACATGATTTGCGAAAATGCGCTTTTCTCGCCGAGAAACGCATAATTTTAAAAACATGGCTTGGAACGCACAGAAAAGCTTGGAAACATGCTGATTCGACTTAGAAAAATATATTTGGTCCAATTGTAACTTAATCCCTGCAAAAGGCCAATCTTTGAACCCTCCCCCACAGATTTGCGAAAATGCGCTTTTCTCGCCGAGAAACGCATAATTTTAAAAACATGGCTTGGAACACACAGAAAAGCTTGGAAACATGCTGATTCGACTTTGAAAATATATTTGGTCCAATTTTAACTTAATCCCAGAAAAAGCCCACTCTTTGAACCCTCCCGACAGCATTTGCGAAAATGCGCTTTTTTCGCCGAGAAACGCATATTTTTAAAAACATGGCTTGGAACACACAGAAAAGCTTGGAAACATGCTGATTCGACTTAGAAAAATATATTTGGTCCAATTGTAACTTAATCCCAGCAAAAGCCCACTCTTTGAACCCTCCCCGACAGCATTTGCGAAAATGCGCTTTTTTCGCCGAGAAACGCATATTTTTAAAAACATGGCTTGGAACACACAGAAAAGCTTGGAAACATGCTGATTCGACTTAGAAAAATATATTTGGTCCAATTGTAACTTAATCCCAGCAAAAGCCCACTCTTTGCACCCTCCCCGACAGCATTTGCGAAAATGCGCTTTTTTTCGCCGAGAAACGCATATTTTTAAAAACATGGCTTGGAACACACAGAAAAGCTTGGAAACATGCTGATTCGACTTAGAAAAATATATTTGGTCCAATTGTAACTTAATCCCAGCAAAAGCCCACTCTTTGCACCCTTCCCGACAGCAATTGCGAAAATGCGCTTTTTTCGCCGAGAAACGCATATTTTTAAAAACATGGCTTGGAACACACAGAAAAGCTTGGAAACATGCTGATTCGTTTTGGAAAAATATATTTGGTTTAATTGTAACTTAATCCCAGCAAAATCCCACTCTTTGCACCCTCCCCGACAGCATTTGCGAAATTGCGCTTTTCTCGCCGAGAAACGCATATTTTTAAAAACATGGCTTAGAACACACAGAAAAGCTTGGAAACATGCTGATTCGACTTGGAAAAATATATTTGGTCCAATTTTAACTTAATCCCAGCAAAAGAACACTCTTTGCACCCTCCCGACAGCATTTGCGAAAATGCGCTTTTTCGCCGAGAAACGCATTTTTAAAAAAACATGGCTTGGAACACACAGAACAGCTTGTAAACATGCTGATTCGACTTGGAAAAATATATTTGGTCCAATTGTAACTTAATCCCAGCAAAAGCCCACTCTTTGAACCCTCCCCGACAGCATTTGCGAAAATGCGCTTTTCTCGCCGAGAAACGCATATTTTTAAAAACATGGCTTGGAACACACAGAAAAGCTTGGAAACATGCTGATTCGACTTAGAAAAATATATTTGGGCCAATTGTAACTTTATGCCAGCAAAAGCCCACTCTTTGAACCCTGCCCGACAGCATTTGCGAAAATGCGCTTTTTTCGCCGAGAAACGCATATTTTTAAAAACATGGCTTGGAACACACAGAAAAGCTTGGAAACATGCTGATTCGACTTGGAAAAATATATTTGGTCCAATTGTAACTTAATCCCAGCAAAAGCCCACTCTTTGCACCCTTCCCGACAGCATTTGAGAAAATGCGCTTTTCTCGCCGAGAAACGCATATTTTTAAAAACATGGCTTTGAACACACAGAAAAGCTTGGAAACATGCTGATTCGACTTGGAAAAATACATTTGGTCCAATTGTAACTTAATCCCAGCAAAAGCCCACACTTTGAACCCTCCCCGACAGCATTTGCGAAAATGCGCTTTTCTCGCCGAGAAACGCATATTTTTAAAAACATGGCTTGGAACACACAGAAAAGCTTGGAAACATGCTGATTCGATTTAGAAAAATATATTTGGTCCAATTGTAACTTAATCCCAGCAAAAGCCCACTCTTTGCACCCTTCCCGACAGCATTTGCGAAAATGCGCTTTTTTCGCCGAGAAACGCATATTTTTAAAAACATGGCTTGGAACACACAGAAAAGCTTGGAAACATGCTGATTCGACTTGGAAAAATATATTTGGTCCAATTTTAACTTAATCCCAGCAAAAGCCCACTCTTTGAACCCTCCCCGACAGCATTTGCGAAAATGCGCTTTCTCGCCGAGAAACGCATATTTTTAAAAACAATGCTTGGAACACACAGAAATTATTGGAAACATGTTTTTTCGACTTAGAAAAATATATTTGGTCCAGTTGTAACTTAATCCCAGCAAAAGCCCACTCTTTGCACCCTTCCCGACAGCATTTGAGATAATGCGCTTTTTTCGCCGAGAAACGCATATTTTTAAAAACATGGCTTGGAACACACAGAAAAGCTTGGAAATATGCTGATTCGACTTGGAAAAATATATTTGGTCCAATTTTAACTTAATCCCAGCAAAAGCCCACTCTTTGAACCCTGCCCGACAGCATTTGCGAAATGCGCTTTTCTCGCCGAGAAACGCATATTTTTAAAAACATGGCTTTGAACACACAGAAAAGCTTGGAAACATGCTGATTCGACTTAGAAAATATATTTGGTCGAATTGTAACTTAATCCCAGCAAAAGCCCACTCTTTGCACCCTCCCCGACAGCATTTGCGAAATGCTTGGAACACACAGAAAAGCTTGGAAACATGCTGATTCGATTTAGAAAAATATAATTGGTCCAA
>JARUPV020000028.1:81279-102279 GCA_030347415.2 Decapterus maruadsi | reverse complement strand
CCCAGCAAAGGCCCACTCTTTGAACCCTCCCCGACAGGATTTGCGAAAATGCGCTTTTCTCGCCGAGAAACGCATATTTTTAAAAACATGGCTTGGAACGCACAGAAAAGGTTGGAAACATGCTAATTCGATTTAGAAAATTATATTTCGTCCAATTGTAACTTAATCCCAGCAAAAGGCCACTCTTTGAACCCTCCCCGACAGGATTTGCGAAAATGCGCTTTTCTCGCCGAGAAACGCATATTTTTAAAAATGGCTTGGCTTGGAACGCACAGGAAAGGTTGGAAACATGCTAATTCGACTTGGAAAAATATATTTGGTCCAATTGTAACTTAATCCCAGCAAAGGCCCACTCTTTGAACCCTCCCCGACAGGATTTGCGAAAATGCGCTTTTCTCGCCGAGAAACGCATATTTTTAAAAACATGGCTTGGAACGCACAGAAAAGGTTGGAAACATGCTAATTCGATTTAGAAAATTATATTTCGTCCAACTGTAACTTAATCCCAGCAAAAGGCCACTCTTTGAACCCTCCCCGACAGGATTTGCGAAAATGCGCTTTTCTCGCCGAGAAACGCATATTTTTAAAAACATGGCTTGGAACGCACAGGAAAGGTTGGAAACATGCTAATTCGACTTTGAAAAATATATTTGGTCCAATTGTAACTTAATCCCAGCAAAGGCCCACTCTTTGAACCCTCCCCGACAGGATTTGCGAAAATGCGCTTTTCTCGCCGAGAAACGCATATTTTTGCAAACATGGCTTGGAACGCACAGGAAAGGTTGGAAACATGCTAATTCGACTTGGAAAAATATATTTGGTCCAATTGTAACTTAATCCCAGCAAAAGGCCCACTCTTTGAACCCTCCCCGACAGGATTTGCGAAAATGCGCTTTTCTCGCCGAGAAACGCATATTTTTGCAAACATGGCTTGGAACGCACAGAAAAGGTTGGAAACATGCTAATTCGATTTAGAAAAATATATTTCGTCCAACTGTAACTTAATCCCAGCAAAAGGCCACTCTTTGAACCCTCCCCGACAGGATTTGCGAAAATGCGCTTTTCTCGCCGAGAAACGCATATTTTTAAAAACATGGCTTGGAACGCACAGGAAAGGTTGGAAACATGCTAATTCGACTTGGAAAAATATATTTGGTCCAATTGTAACTTAATCCCAGCAAAGGCCCACTCTTTGAACCCTCCCCGACAGGATTTGCGAAAATGCGCTTTTCTCGCCGAGAAACGCATATTTTTGCAAACATGGCTTGGAACACACAGAAATGCTTGGAAACATGCTAATTCGACTTGGAAAAATATATTTGGTCCAATTGTAACTTAATCCCAGCAAAGGCCCACTCTTTGAACCCTCCCCGACAGGATTTGCGAAAATGCGCTTTTCTCGCCGAGAAACGCATATTTTTGCAAACATGGCTTGGAACGCACAGAAAAGGTTGGAAACATGCTAATTCGATTTAGAAAATTATATTTCGTCCAACTGTAACTTAATCCCAGCAAAAGGCCACTCTTTGAACCCTCCCCGACAGGATTTGCGAAAATGCGCTTTTCTCGCCGAGAAACGCATATTTTTAAAAACATGGCTTGGAACGCACAGGAAAGGTTGGAAACATGCTAATTCGACTTGGAAAAATATATTTGGTCCAATTGTAACTTAATCCCAGCAAAAGGCCACTCTTTGAACCCTCCCCGACAGGATTTGCGAAAATGCGCTTTTCTCGCCGAGAAACGCATATTTTTAAAAACATGGCTTGGAACGCACAGGAAAGGTTGGAAACATGCTAATTCGATTTAGAAAAATATATTTGGTCCAATTGTAACTTAATCCCAGCAAAAGGCCACTCTTTGAACCCTCCCCGACAGGATTTGCGAAAATGCGCTTTTCTCGCCGAGAAACGCATATTTTTAAAAACATGGCTTGGAACGCACAGGAAAGGTTGGAAACATGCTAATTCGACTTTGAAAAATATATTTGGTCCAATTGTAACTTAATCCCAGCAAAGGCCCACTCTTTGAACCCTCCCCGACAGGATTTGCGAAAATGCGCTTTTCTCGCCGAGAAACGCATATTTTTTAAAAACATGGCTTGGAACGCACAGGAAAGGTTGGAAACATGCTAATTCGACTTGGAAAAATATATTTCGTCCAACTGTAACTTAATCCCAGCAAAAGGCCACTCTTTGAACCCTTCCCGACAGGATTTGCGAAAATGCGCTTTTCTCGCCGAGAAACGCATATTTTTAAAACATGGCTTGGAACGCACAGGAAAGGTTGGAAACATGCTAATTCGACTTGGAAAAATATATTTGGTCCAATTGTAACTTAATCCCAGCAAAGGCCCACTCTTTGAACCCTCCCCGACAGGATTTGCGAAAATGCGCTTTTCTCGCCGAGAAACGCATATTTTTGCAAACATGGCTTGGAACGCACAGAAAAGGTTGGAAACATGCTAATTCGATTTAGAAAATTATATTTCGTCCAACTGTAACTTAATCCCAGCAAAAGGCCACTCTTTGAACCCTCCCCGACAGGATTTGCGAAAATGCGCTTTTCTCGCCGAGAAACGCATATTTTTAAAAACATGGCTTGGAACGCACAGGAAAGGTTGGAAACATGCTAATTCGACTTTGAAAAATATATTTGGTCCAATTGTAACTTAATCCCAGCAAAGGCCCACTCTTTGAACCCTCCCCGACAGGATTTGCGAAAATGCGCTTTTCTCGCCGAGAAACGCATATTTTTGCAAACATGGCTTGGAACACACAGAAATGCTTGGAAACATGCTAATTCGACTTAGAAAAATATATTTGGTCCAATTGTAACTTAATCCCAGCAAAGGCCCACTCTTTGAACACTCTCCGACAGGATTTGCGAAAATGCGCTTTTCTCGCCGAGAAACGCATATTTTTAAAAACATGGCTTGGAACGCACAGAAAAGGTTGGAAACATGCTAATTCGATTTAGAAAATTATATTTCGTCCAACTGTAACTTAATCCCAGCAAAAGGCCACTCTTTGAACCCTCCCCGACAGGATTTGCGAAAATGCGCTTTTCTCGCCGAGAAACGCATATTTTTAAAAACATGGCTTGGAACGCACAGGAAAGGTTGGAAACATGCTAATTCGACTTGGAAAAATATATTTGGTCCAATTGTAACTTAATCCCAGCAAAGGCCCACTCTTTGAACCCTCCCCGACAGGATTTGCGAAAATGCGCTTTTCTCGCCGAGAAACGCATATTTTTGCAAATATGGCTTGGAACGCACAGAAAAGGTTGGAAACATGCTAATTCGATTTTGAAAATTATATTTGGTCCAACTGTAACTTAATCCCAGCAAAAGGCCACTCTTTGAACCCTCCCCGACAGGATTTGCGAAAATGCGCTTTTCTCGCCGAGAAACGCATATTTTTAAAAAACATGGCTTGGAACGCACAGGAAAGGTTGGAAACATGCTAATTCGACTTGGAAAAATATATTTGGTCCAATTGTAACTTAATCCCAGCAAAAGGCCACTCTTTGAACCCTCCCCGACAGGATTTGCGAAAATGCGCTTTTCTCGCCGAGAAACGCATATTTTTAAAAACATGGCTTGGAACACACAGAAATGCTTGGAAACATGCTAATTCGACTTAGAAAAATATATTTGGTCCAATTGTAACTTAATCCCAGCAAAGGCCCACTCTTTGAACCCTCCCCGACAGGATTTGCGAAAATGCGCTTTTCTCGCCGAGAAACGCATATTTTTAAAAAAAATGGCTTGGAACTCACAGAAAAGGTTGGAAACATGCTAATTCGATTTAGAAAAATATATTTGGTCCAATTGTAACTTAATCCCAGCAAAAGGCCACTCTTTGAACCCTCCCCGACAGGATTTGCGAAAATGCGCTTTTCTCGCCGAGAAACGCATATTTTTAAAAACATGGCTTGGAACGCACAGGAAAGGTTGGAAACATGCTAATTCGACTTGGAAAAATATATTTGGTCCAATTGTAACTTAATCCCAGCAAAGGCCCACTCTTTGAACCCTCCCCGACAGGATTTGCGAAAATGCGCTTTTCTCGCCGAGAAACGCATATTTTTAAAAACATGGCTTGGAACGCACAGAAAAGGTTGGAAACATGCTAATTCGATTTAGAAAATTATATTTCGTCCAATTGTAACTTAATCCCAGCAAAAGGCCACTCTTTGAACCCTCCCCGACAGGATTTGCGAAAATGCGCTTTTCTCGCCGAGAAACGCATATTTTTAAAAACATGGCTTGGAACGCACAGGAAAGGTTGGAAACATGCTAATTCGACTTTAGAAAAATATATTTGGTCCAATTGTAACTTAATCCCAGCAAAAGGCCCACTCTTTGAACCCTCCCCGACAGGATTTGCGAAAATGCGCTTTTTTCTCGCCGAGAAACGCATATTTTTAAAAACATGGCTTGGAACGCACAGAAAAGGTTGGAAACATGCTAATTCGATTTAGAAAATTATATTTCGTCCAATTGTAACTTAATCCCAGCAAACGCCCACTCTTTGAACCCTCCCGACAGGACAGGATTTGCGAAAATGCGCTTTTCTCGCCGAGAAACGCATATTTTTAAAAACATGGCTTGGAACGCACAGGAAAGGTTGGAAACATGCTAATTCGACTTGGAAAAATATATTTGGTCCAATTGTAACTTAATCCCAGCAAAGGCCCACTCTTTGAACCCTCCCCGACAGGATTTGCGAAAATGCGCTTTTCTCGCCGAGAAACGCATATTTTTAAAAACATGGCTTGGAACGCACAGAAAAGGTTGGAAACATGCTAATTCGATTTAGAAAATTATATTTCGTCCAATTGTAACTTAATCCCAGCAAAAGGCCACTCTTTGAACCCTCCCCGACAGGATTTGCGAAAATGCGCTTTTCTCGCCGAGAAACGCATATTTTTAAAAACATGGCTTGGAACGCACAGGAAAGGTTGGAAACATGCTAATTCGACTTGGAAAAATATATTTGGTCCAATTGTAACTTAATCCCAGCAAAGGCCCACTCTTTGAACCCTCCCCGACAGGATTTGCGAAAATGCGCTTTTCTCGCCGAGAAACGCATATTTTTAAAAACATGGCTTGGAACGCACAGAAAAGGTTGGAAACATGCTAATTCGATTTAGAAAATTATATTTCGTCCAACTGTAACTTAATCCCAGCAAAAGGCCACTCTTTGAACCCTCCCCGACAGGATTTGCGAAAATGCGCTTTTCTCGCCGAGAAACGCATATTTTAGAAAACATGGCTTGGAACGCACAGAAAAGGTTGGAAACATGCTAATTCGACTTAGAAAAATATATTTGGTCAAATTGTAACTTAATCCCAGCAAAGGCCCACTCTTTGAACCCTCCCCGACAGGATTTGCGAAAATGCGCTTTTCTCGCCGAGAAACGCATATTTTTAAAAACATGGCTTGGAATCACAGGAAAGGTTGGAAACATGCTAATTCGACTTGGAAAAATATATTTGGTCCAATTGTAACTTAATCCCAGCAAAAGGCCACTCTTTGAACCCTCCCCGACAGGATTTGCGAAAATGCGCTTTTCTCGCCGAGAAACGCATATTTTTAAAAACATGGCTTGGAACGCACAGAAAAGGTTGGAAACATGCTAATTCGATTTAGAAAAATATATTTGGTCCAATTGTAACTTAATCCCAGCAAAAGGCCACTCTTTGAACCCTCCCCGACAGGATTTGCGAAAATGCGCTTTTCTCGCCGAGAAACGCATATTTTTAAAAAACATGGCTTGGAACGCACAGGAAAGGTTGGAAACATGCTAATTCGACTTGGAAAAATATATTTGGTCCAATTGTAACTTAATCCCAGCAAAGGCCCACTCTTTGAACCCTCCCCGACAGGATTTGCGAAAATGCGCTTTTCTCGCCGAGAAACGCATATTTTTGCAAACATGGCTTGGAACGCACAGAAAAGGTTGGAAACATGCTAATTCGATTTAGAAAATTATATTTCGTCCAACTGTAACTTAATCCCAGCAAAAGGCCACTCTTTGAACCCTCCCCGACAGGATTTGCGAAAATGCGCTTTTCTCGCCGAGAAACGCATATTTTTAAAAACATGGCTTGGAACGCACAGGAAAGGTTGGAAACATGCTAATTCGACTTTGAAAAATATATTTGGTCCAATTGTAACTTAATCCCAGCAAAGGCCCACTCTTTGAACCCTCCCCGACAGGATTTGCGAAAATGCGCTTTTCTCGCCGAGAAACGAAATTTTAGAAAACATGGCTTGGAACACACAGAAATGCTTGGAAACATGCTAATTCGACTTAGAAAAATATATTTGGTCCAATTGTAACTTAATCCCAGCAAAGGCCCACTCTTTGAACACTCTCCGACAGGATTTGCGAAAATGCGCTTTTCTCGCCGAGAAACGCATATTTTTAAAAACATGGCTTGGAACGCACAGAAAAGGTTGGAAACATGCTAATTCGATTTAGAAAAATATATTTCGTCCAACTGTAACTTAATCCCAGCAAAAGGCCACTCTTTGAACCCTCCCCGACAGGATTTGCGAAAATGCGCTTTTCTCGCCGAGAAACGCATATTTTTAAAAACATGGCTTGGAACGCACAGGAAAGGTTGGAAACATGCTAATTCGACTTGGAAAAATATATTTGGTCCAATTGTAACTTAATCCCAGCAAAAGCCCACTCTTTGAACCCTCCCCGACAGGATTTGCGAAAATGCGCTTTTCTCGCCGAGAAACGCATATTTTTAAAAACATGGCTTGGAACGCACAGAAAAGGTTGGAAACATGCTAATTCGATTTAGAAAATTATATTTCGTCCAACTGTAACTTAATCCCAGCAAAAGGCCACTCTTTGAACCCTCCCCGACAGGATTTGCGAAAATGCGCTTTTCTCGCCGAGAAACGCATATTTTTAAAAACATGGCTTGGAACGCACAGGAAAGGTTGGAAACATGCTAATTCGACTTGGAAAAATATATTTGGTCCAATTGTAACTTAATCCCAGCAAAGGCCCACTCTTTGAACCCTCCCCGACAGGATTTGCGAAAATGCGCTTTTCTCGCCGAGAAACGCATATTTTTGCAAACATGGCTTGGAACGCACAGAAAAGGTTGGAAACATGCTAATTCGATTTAGAAAAATATATTTCGTCCAACTGTAACTTAATCCCAGCAAAAGGCCACTCTTTGAACCCTCCCCGACAGGATTTGCGAAAATGCGCTTTTCTCGCCGAGAAAAGCATAATATAAAAAACAAGGCTTGGAACGCACAGGAAAGGTTGGAAACATGCTAATTCGACTTGGAAAAATATATTTGGTCCAATTGTAACTTAATCCCAGCAAAGGCCCACTCTTTGAACCCTCCCCGACAGGATTTGCGAAAATGCGCTTTTCTCGCCGAGAAACGCATATTTTTAAAAACATGGCTTGGAACGCACAGAAAAGGTTGGAAACATGCTAATTCGACTTAGAAAAATATATTTGGTCCAATTGTAACTTAATCCCAGCAAAAGGCCACTCTTTGAACCCTCCCCGACAGGATTTGCGAAAATGCGCTTTTCTCGCCGAGAAACGCATATTTTTAAAAACATGGCTTGGAACGCACAGGAAAGGTTGGAAACATGCTAATTCGACTTAGAAAAATATATTTGGTCCAATTGTAACTTAATCCCAGCAAAGGCCCACTCTTTGAACCCTCCCCGACAGGATTTGCGAAAATGCGCTTTTCTCGCCGAGAACCGCATATTTTTAAAAACATGGCTTGGAACGCACAGAAAAGGTTGGAAACATGCTAATTCGACTTTAAAAAATATATTTGGTCCAATTGTAACTTAATCCCAGCAAAAGGCCACTCTTTGAACCCTCCCCGACAGGATTTGCGAAAATGCGCTTTTCTCGCCGAGAAACGCATATTTTTAAAAACATGGCTTGGAACGCACAGGAAAGGTTGGAAACATGCTAATTCGACTTGGAAAAATATATTTGGTCCAATTGTAACTTAATCCCAGCAAAGGCCCACTCTTTGAACCCTCCCCGACAGGATTTGCGAAAATGCGCTTTTCTCGCCGAGAAACGCATATTTTTGCAAACATGGCTTGGAACGCACAGAAAAGGTTGGAAACATGCTAATTCGACTTGGAAAAATATATTTGGTCCAATTGTAACTTAATCCCAGCAAAAGGCCACTCTTTGAACCCTCCCCGACAGGATTTGCGAAAATGCGCTTTTCTCGCCGAGAAACGCATATTTTTAAAAACATGGCTTGGAACGCACAGGAAAGGTTGGAAACATGCTAATTCGACTTGGAAAAATATATTTGGTCCAATTGTAACTTAATCCCAGCAAAAGGCCACTCTTTGAACCCTCCCCGACAGGATTTGCGAAAATGCGCTTTTCTCGCCGAGAAACGCATATTTTTTAAAAACATGGCTTGGAACGCACAGAAAAGGTTGGAAACATGCTAATTCGACTTGGAAAAATATATTTGGTCCAATTGTAACTTAATCCCAGCAAAAGGCCACTCTTTGAACCCTCCCCGACAGGATTTGCGAAAATGCGCTTTTCTCGCCGAGAAACGCATATTTTTAAAAACATGGCTTGGAACGCACAGGAAAGGTTGGAAACATGCTAATTCGACTTGGAAAAATATATTTGGTCCAATTGTAACTTAATCCCAGCAAAGGCCCACTCTTTGAACCCTCCCCGACAGCATTTGCGAAAATGCGCTTTTTTCGCCAGAAAACGCATATTTTTAAAAACATGGCTTGGAACGCACAGAAAAGGTTGGAAACATGCTAATTCGACTTAGAAAAATATATTTGGTCCAATTGTAACTTAATCCCAGCAAAAGGCCACTCTTTGAACCCTCCCCGACAGGATTTGCGAAAATGCGCTTTTCTCGCCGAGAAACGCATATTTTTAAAAACATGGCTTGGAACGCACAGGAAAGGTTGGAAACATGCTAATTCGACTTGGAAAAATATATTTGGTCCAATTGTAACTTAATCCCAGCAAAAGCCCACTCTTTGAACCCTCCCCGACAGGATTTGCGAAAATGCGCTTTTCTCGCCGAGAAACGCATATTTTTAAAAACATGGCTTGGAACACACAGAAAAGGTTGGAAACATGCTAATTCGACTTAGAAAAATATATTTGGTCCAATTGTAACTTAATCCCAGCAAAGGCCCACTCTTTGAACCCTCCCCGACAGGATTTGCGAAAATGCGCTTTTCTCGCCGAGAAACGCATATTTTTAAAAACATGGCTTGGAACGCACAGAAAAGGTTGGAAACATGCTAATTCGATTTAGAAAAATATATTTCGTCCAACTGTAACTTAATCCCAGCAAAAGGCCACTCTTTGAACCCTCCCCGACAGGATTTGCGAAAATGCGCTTTTCTCGCCGAGAAACGCATATTTTTAAAAACATGGCTTGGAACGCACAGGAAAGGTTGGAAACATGCTAATTCGACTTGGAAAAATATATTTGGTCCAATTGTAACTTAATCCCAGCAAAAGCCCACTCTTTGAACCCTCCCCGACAGGATTTGCGAAAATGCGCTTTTCTCGCCGAGAAACGCATATTTTTAAAAACATGGCTTGGAACGCACAGGAAAGGTTGGAAACATGCTAATTCGACTTGGAAAAATATATTTGGTCCAATTGTAACTTAATCCCAGCAAAAGGCCACTCTTTGAACCCTCCCCGACAGGATTTGCGAAAATGCGCTTTTCTCGCCGAGAAACGCATATTTTTAAAAACATGGCTTGGAACGCACAGGAAAGGTTGGAAACATGCTAATTTCGATTTAGAAAATATATTTGGTCAAATTGTAACTTAATCCCAGCAAAAGGCCACTCTTTGAACCCTCCCCGACAGGATTTGCGAAAATGCGCTTTTCTCGCCGAGAAACGCATATTTTTAAAAACATGGCTTGGAACGCACAGGAAAGGTTGGAAACATGCTAATTCGACTTGGAAAAATATATTTGGTCCAATTGTAACTTAATCCCAGCAAAGGCCCACTCTTTGAACCCTCCCCGACAGGATTTGCGAAAATGCGCTTTTCTCGCCGAGAAACGCATATTTTTAAAAACATGGCTTGGAACGCACAGAAAAGGTTGGAAACATGCTAATTCGATTTAGAAAATTATATTTCGTCCAATTGTAACTTAATCCCAGCAAAAGGCCACTCTTTGAACCCTCCCCGACAGGATTTGCGAAAAATGCGCTTTTCTCGCCGAGAAACGCATATTTTTAAAAACATGGCTTGGAACGCACAGGAAAGGTTGGAAACATGCTAATTCGACTTTGAAAAATATATTTGGTCCAATTGTAACTTAATCCCAGCAAAGGCCCACTCTTTGAACCCTCCCCGACAGGATTTGCGAAAATGCGCTTTTCTCGCCGAGAAACGCATATTTTTGCAAACATGGCTTGGAACGCACAGAAAAGGTTGGAAACATGCTAATTCGATTTAGAAAAATATATTTGGTCCAATTGTAACTTAATCCCAGCAAAAGGCCACTCTTTGAACCCTCCCCGACAGGATTTGCGAAAATGCGCTTTTCTCGCCGAGAAACGCATATTTTTAAAAACATGGCTTGGAACGCACAGGAAAGGTTGGAAACATGCTAATTCGACTTGGAAAAATATATTTGGTCCAATTGTAACTTAATCCCAGCAAAGGCCCACTCTTTGAACCCTCCCCGACAGGATTTGCGAAAAGCTTTTCTCGCCGAGAAACGCATATTTTTAAAAACATGGCTTGGAACGCACAGAAAGGTTGGAAACATGCTAATTCGATTTAGAAAAATATATTTGGTCCAATTGTAACTTAATCCCAGCAAAAGGCCACTCTTTGAACCCTCCCCGACAGGATTTGCGAAAATGCGCTTTTCTCGCCGAGAAACGCATATTTTTAAAAACATGGCTTGGAACGCACAGGAAAGGTTGGAAACATGCTAATTCGACTTTGAAAAATATATTTGGTCCAATTGTAACTTAATCCCAGCAAAAGCCCACTCTTTGAACCCTCCCCGACAGGATTTGCGAAAATGCGCTTTTCTCGCCGAGAAACGCATATTTTTAAAAACATGGCTTGGAACGCACAGGAAAGGTTGGAAACATGCTAATTCGACTTGGAAAAATATATTTGGTCCAATTGTAACTTAATCCCAGCAAAGGCCCACTCTTTGAACCCTCCCCGACAGGATTTGCGAAAATGCGCTTTTTTTCGCCGAGAAACGCATATTTTTGCAAACATGGCTTGGAACGCACAGAAAAGGTTGGAAACATGCTAATTCGATTTAGAAAAATATATTTCGTCCAACTGTAACTTAATCCCAGCAAAAGGCCACTCTTTGAACCCTCCCCGACAGGATTTGCGAAAATGCGCTTTTCTCGCCGAGAAACGCATATTTTTAAAAACATGGCTTGGAACGCACAGGAAAGGTTGGAAACATGCTAATTCGACTTGGAAAAATATATTTGGTCCAATTGTAACTTAATCCCAGCAAAGGCCCACTCTTTGAACCCTCCCCGACAGGATTTGCGAAAATGCGCTTTTCTCGCCGAGAAACGCATATTTTTAAAAACATGGCTTGGAACGCACAGAAAAGGTTGGAAACATGCTAATTCGACTTAGAAAAATATATTTGGTCAAATTGTGACTTAATCCCAGCAAAAGGCCACTCTTTGAACCCTCCCCGACAGGATTTGCGAAAATGCGCTTTTCTCGCCGAGAAACGCATATTTTTAAAAACATGGCTTGGAACGCACAGGAAAGGTTGGAAACATGCTAATTCGACTTGGAAAAATATATTTGGTCCAATTGTAACTTAATCCCAGCAAAGGCCCACTCTTTGAACCCTCCCCGACAGGATTTGCGAAAATGCGCTTTTCTCGCCGAGAAACGCATATTTTTGCAAACATGGCTTGGAACGCACAGAAAAGGTTGGAAACATGCTAATTCGATTTAGAAAATTATATTTCGTCCAACTGTAACTTAATCCCAGCAAAAGGCCACTCTTTGAACCCTCCCCGACAGGATTTGCGAAAATGCGCTTTTCTCGCCGAGAAACGCATATTTTTAAAAACATGGCTTGGAACGCACAGGAAAGGTTGGAAACATGCTAATTCGACTTTGAAAAATATATTTGGTCCAATTGTAACTTAATCCCAGCAAAGGCCCACTCTTTGAACCCTCCCCGACAGCATGTGCGAAAATGCGCTTTTTTCGCCGAGAAACGCATATTTTTGCAAACATGGCTTGGAACACACAGAAATGCTTGGAAACATGCTAATTCGACTTAGAAAAATATATTTGGTCCAATTGTAACTTAATCCCAGCAAAAGGCCACTCTTTGAACCCTCCCCGACAGGATTTGCGAAAATGCGCTTTTCTCGCCGAGAAACGCATATTTTTAAAAACATGGCTTGGAACGCACAGGAAAGGTTGGAAACATGCTAATTCGACTTGGAAAAATATATTTGGTCCAATTGTAACTTAATCCCAGCAAAAGCCCACTCTTTGAACCCTCCCCGACAGGATTTGCGAAAATGCGCTTTTCTCGCCGAGAAACGCATATTTTTAAAAACATGGCTTGGAACGCACAGGAAAGGTTGGAAACATGCTAATTCGACTTTGAAAAATATATTTGGTCCAATTGTAACTTAATCCCAGCAAAGGCCCACTCTTTGAACCCTCCCCGACAGGATTTGCGAAAATGCGCTTTTCTCGCCGAGAAACGCATATTTTTAAAAACATGGCTTGGAACGCACAGAAAAGGTTGGAAACATGCTAATTCGATTTAGAAAATTATATTTCGTCCAACTGTAACTTAATCCCAGCAAAAGGCCACTCTTTGAACCATCCCCAACAGGATTTGCGAAAATGCGCTCTTTTCGCGGAGAAACGCATATTTTTAAAAACATGGCTTGGAACGCACAGGAAAGGTTGGAAACATGCTAATTCGACTTGGAAAAATATATTTGGTCCAATTGTAACTTAATCCCAGCAAAGGCCCACTCTTTGAACCCTCCCCGACAGGATTTGCGAAAATGCGCTTTTCTCGCCGAGAAACGCATATTTTTGCAAACATGGCTTGGAACGCACAGAAAAGGTTGGAAACATGCTAATTCGATTTAGAAAAATATATTTCGTCCAACTGTAACTTAATCCCAGCAAAAGGCCACTCTTTGAACCCTCCCCGACAGGATTTGCGAAAATGCGCTTTTCTCGCCGAGAAACGCATATTTTTAAAAACATGGCTTGGAACGCACAGGAAAGGTTGGAAACATGCTAATTCGACTTTGAAAAATATATTTGGTCCAATTGTAACTTAATCCCAGCAAAGGCCCACTCTTTGAACCCTCCCCGACAGGATTTGCGAAAATGCGCTTTTCTCGCCGAGAAACGCATATTTTTAAAAACATGGCTTGGAACACACAGAAAAGCTTGGAAACATGCTAATTCGACTTAGAAAAATATATTTGGTCCAATTGTAACTTAATCCCAGCAAAGGCCCACTCTTTGAACACTCTCCGACAGGATTTGCGAAAATGCGCTTTTCTCGCCGAGAAACGCATATTTTTAAAAACATGGCTTGGAACGCACAGAAAAGGTTGGAAACATGCTAATTCGATTTAGAAAATTATATTTCGTCCAATTGTAACTTAATCCCAGCAAAAGGCCACTCTTTGAACCCTCCCCGACAGGATTTGCGAAAATGCGCTTTTCTCGCCGAGAAACGCATATTTTTAAAAACATGGCTTGGAACGCACAGGAAAGGTTGGAAACATGCTAATTCGACTTGGAAAAATATATTTGGTCCAATTGTAACTTAATCCCAGCAAAGGCCCACTCTTTGAACCCTCCCCGACAGGATTTGCGAAAATGCGCTTTTCTCGCCGAGAAACGCATATTTTTGCAAACATGGCTTGGAACGCACAGAAAAGGTTGGAAACATGCTAATTCGATTTAGAAAAATATATTTCGTCCAACTGTAACTTAATCCCAGCAAAAGGCCACTCTTTGAACCCTCCCCGACAGGATTTGCGAAAATGCGCTTTTCTCGCCGAGAAACGCATATTTTTAAAAACATGGCTTGGAACGCACAGGAAAGGTTGGAAACATGCTAATTCGACTTTGAAAAATATATTTGGTCCAATTGTAACTTAATCCCAGCAAAGGCCCACTCTTTGAACCCTCCCCGACAGCATGTGCGAAAATGCGCTTTTCTCGCCGAGAAACGCATATTTTTGCAAACATGGCTTGGAACACACAGAAATGCTTGGAAACATGCTAATTCGACTTAGAAAAATATATTTGGTCCAATTGTAACTTAATCCCAGCAAAAGGCCACTCTTTGAACCCTCCCCGACAGGATTTGCGAAAATGCGCTTTTCTCGCCGAGAAACGCATATTTTTAAAAACATGGCTTGGAACGCACAGGAAAGGTTGGAAACATGCTAATTCGACTTGGAAAAATATATTTGGTCCAATTGTAACTTAATCCCAGCAAAAGGCCACTCTTTGAACCCTCCCCGACAGGATTTGCGAAAATGCGCTTTTCTCGCCGAGAAACGCATATTTTTAAAAACATGGCTTGGAACGCACAGTAAAGGTTGGAAACATGCTAATTCGACTTAGAAAAATATATTTGGTCAAATTGTAACTTAATCCCAGCAAAAGGCCACTCTTTGAACCCTCCCCGACAGGATTTGCGAAAATGCGCTTTTCTCGCCGAGAAACGCATATTTTAGAAAACATGGCTTGGAACGCACAGAAAAGGTTGGAAACATGCTAATTCGACTTAGAAAAATATATTTGGTCAAATTGTAACTTAATCCCAGCAAAGGCCCACTCTTTGAACCCTCCCCGACAGGATTTGCGAAAATGCGCTTTTCTCGCCGAGAAACGCATATTTTTAAAAACATGGCTTGGAACGCACAGGAAAGGTTGGAAACATGCTAATTCGACTTTGAAAAATATATTTGGTCCAATTGTAACTTAATCCCAGCAAAGGCCCACTCTTTGAACCCTCCCCGACAGGATTTGCGAAAATGCGCTTTTCTCGCCGAGAAACGCATATTTTTAAAAACATGGCTTGGAACGCACAGAAAAGGTTGGAAACATGCTAATTCGACTTAGAAAAATATATTTGGTCCAATTGTAATTTAATCCCAGAAAAAGGCCCACTCTTTGAACCCTCCCCGACAGCATTTGCGAAAATGCGCTTTTCTCGCCGAGAAACGCATATTTTTAAAAACATGGCTTGGAACGCACAGAAAAGGTTGGAAACATGCTAATTCGATTTAGAAAAATATATTTGGTCCAATTGTAACTTAATCCCAGCAAAAGGCCACTCTTTGAACCCTCCCCGACAGGATTTGCGAAAATGCGCTTTTCTCGCCGAGAAACGCATATTTTTAAAAACATGGCTTGGAACGCACAGGAAAGGTTGGAAACATGCTAATTCGACTTTGAAAAATATATTTGGTCCAATTGTAACTTAATCCCAGCAAAGGCCCACTCTTTGAACCCTCCCCGACAGGATTTGCGAAAATGCGCTTTTCTCGCCGAGAAACGCATATTTTTAAAAACATGGCTTGGAACGCACAGAAAAGGTTGGAAACATGCTAATTCGACTTGGAAAAATATATTTGGTCCAATTGTAACTTAATCCCAGCAAAGGCCCACTCTTTGAACCCTCCCCGACAGGATTTGCGAAAATGCGCTTTTCTCGCCGAGAAACGCATATTTTTGCAAACATGGCTTGGAACGCACAGAAAAGGTTGGAAACATGCTAATTCGATTTAGAAAAATATATTTCGTCCAACTGTAACTTAATCCCAGCAAAAGGCCACTCTTTGAACCACCCCCGACAGGATTTGCGAAAATGCGCTTTTCTCGCCGAGAAACGCATATTTTTAAAAACATGGCTTGGAACGCACAGGAAAGGTTGGAAACATGCTAATTCGACTTGGAAAAATATATTTGGTCCAATTGTAACTTAATCCCAGCAAAGGCCCACTCTTTGAACCCTCCCCGACAGGATTTGCGAAAATGCGCTTTTCTCGCCGAGAAACGCATATTTTTGCAAACATGGCTTGGAACGCACAGAAAAGGTTGGAAACATGCTAATTCGATTTAGAAAAATATATTTGGTCCAATTGTAACTTAATCCCAGCAAAGGCCCACTCTTTGAACCCTCCCCCCGACAGATTTGCGAAAATGCGCTTTTCTCGCCGAGAAACGCATATTTTTAAAAACATGGCTTGGAACGCACAGGAAAGGTTGGAAACATGCTAATTCGACTTGGAAAAATATATTTGGTCCAATTGTAACTTAATCCCAGCAAAGGCCCACTCTTTGAACCCTCCCCGACAGGATTTGCGAAAATGCGCTTTTCTCGCCGAGAAACGCATATTTTTGCAAACATGGCTTGGAACGCACAGAAAAGGTTGGAAACATGCTAATTCGATTTAGAAAAATATATTTCGTCCAACTGTAACTTAATCCCAGCAAAAGGCCACTCTTTGAACCCTCCCCGACAGGATTTGCGAAAATGCGCTTTTCTCGCCGAGAAACGCATATTTTTAAAAACATGGCTTGGAACGCACAGGAAAGGTTGGAAACATGCTAATTCGACTTTGAAAAATATATTTGGTCCAATTGTAACTTAATCCCAGCAAAGGCCCACTCTTTGAACCCTCCCCGACAGGATTTGCGAAAATGCGCTTTTCTCGCCGAGAAACGCATATTTTTAAAAACATGGCTTGGAACACACAGAAATGGTTGGAAACATGCTAATTCGACTTAGAAAAATATATTTGGTCCAATTGTAACTTAATCCCAGCAAAAGGCCACTCTTTGAACCCTCCCCGACAGGATTTGCGAAAATGCGCTTTTCTCGCCGAGAAACGCATATTTTTAAAAACATGGCTTGGAACGCACAGAAAAGGTTGGAAACATGCTAATTCGACTTAGAAAAATATATTTGGTCCAATTGTAACTTAATCCCAGCAAAAGGCCACTCTTTGAACCCTCCCCGACAGGATTTGCGAAAATGCGCTTTTCTCGCCGAGAAACGCATATTTTTAAAAACATGGCTTGGAACGCACAGGAAAGGTTGGAAACATGCTAATTC
Source organism: Decapterus maruadsi (assembly GCA_030347415.2). NCBI lineage: Eukaryota > Metazoa > Chordata > Actinopteri > Carangiformes > Carangidae > Decapterus > Decapterus maruadsi. The sequence continues at coordinate 85,102 of JARUPV020000028.1, read as the reverse complement.
GACTTGGAAAAATATATTTGGTCCAATTGTAACTTAATCCCAGCAAAGGCCCACTCTTTGAACACTCTCGACAGGATTTGCGAAAATGCGCTTTTCTCGCCGAGAAACGCATATTTTTAAAAACATGGCTTGGAACGCACAGAAAAGGTTGGAAACATGCTAATTCGATTTAGAAAATTATATTTCGTCCAATTGTAACTTAATCCCAGCAAAAGGCCACTCTTTGAACCCTCCCCGACAGGATTTGCGAAAATGCGCTTTTCTCGCCGAGAAACGCATATTTTTAAAAACATGGCTTGGAACGCACAGGAAAGGTTGGAAACATGCTAATTCGACTTGGAAAAATATATTTGGTCCAATTGTAACTTAATCCCAGCAAAGGCCCACTCTTTGAACCCTCCCCGACAGGATTTGCGAAAATGCGCTTTTCTCGCCGAGAAACGCATATTTTTGCAAACATGGCTTGGAACGCACAGAAAAGGTTGGAAACATGCTAATTCGATTTAGAAAAATATATTTCGTCCAACTGTAACTTAATCCCAGCAAAAGGCCACTCTTTGAACCCTCCCCGACAGGATTTGCGAAAATGCGCTTTTCTCGCCGAGAAACGCATATTTTTAAAAACATGGCTTGGAACGCACAGGAAAGGTTGGAAACATGCTAATTCGACTTTGAAAAATATATTTGGTCCAATTGTAACTTAATCCCAGCAAAGGCCCACTCTTTGAACCCTCCCCGACAGGATTTGCGAAAATGCGCTTTTCTCGCCGAGAAACGCATATTTTTAAAAACATGGCTTGGAACGCACAGGAAAGGTTGGAAACATGCTAATTCGACTTAGAAAAATATATTTGGTCAAATTGTAACTTAATCCCAGCAAAAGGCCACTCTTTGAACCCTCCCCGACAGGATTTGCGAAAATGCGCTTTTCTCGCCGAGAAACGCATATTTTTGCAAACATGGCTTGGAACGCACAGAAAAGGTTGGAAACATGCTAATTCGATTTAGAAAAATATATTTCGTCCAACTGTAACTTAATCCCAGCAAAAGGCCACTCTTTGAACCCTCCCCGACAGGATTTGCGAAAATGCGCTTTTCTCGCCGAGAAACGCATATTTTTAAAAACATGGCTTGGAACGCACAGGAAAGGTTGGAAACATGCTAATTCGACTTGGAAAAATATATTTGGTCCAATTGTAACTTAATCCCAGCAAAAGGCCACTCTTTGAACCCTCCCCGACAGGATTTGCGAAAATGCGCTCTTTTCGCGGAGAAACGCATATTTTTAAAAACATGGCTTGGAACGCACAGGAAAGGTTGGAAACATGCTAATTCGACTTTGAAAAATATATTTGGTCCAATTGTAACTTAATCCCAGCAAAAGGCCACTCTTTGAACCCTCCCCGACAGGATTTGCGAAAATGCGCTTTTCTCGCCGAGAAACGCATATTTTTAAAAACATGGCTTGGAACGCACAGGAAAGGTTGGAAACATGCTAATTCGACTTAGAAAAATATATTTGGTCAAATTGTAACTTAATCCCAGCAAAAGGCCACTCTTTGAACCCTCCCCGACAGGATTTGCGAAAATGCGCTTTTCTCGCCGAGAAACGCATATTTTTAAAAACATGGCTTGGAACGCACAGGAAAGGTTGGAAACATGCTAATTCGACTTGGAAAAATATATTTGGTCCAATTGTAACTTAATCCCAGCAAAGGCCCACTCTTTGAACCCTCCCCGACAGGATTTGCGAAAATGCGCTTTTCTCGCCGAGAAACGCATATTTTTAAAAACATGGCTTGGAACGCACAGAAAAGGTTGGAAACATGCTAATTCGATTTAGAAAAATATATTTGGTCCAATTGTAACTTAATCCCAGCAAAAGGCCACTCTTTGAACCCTCCCCGACAGGATTTGCGAAAATGCGCTTTTCTCGCCGAGAAACGCATATTTTTAAAAACATGGCTTGGAACGCACAGGAAAGGTTGGAAACATGCTAATTCGACTTGGAAAAATATATTTGGTCCAATTGTAACTTAATCCCAGCAAAAGCCCACTCTTTGAACCCTCCCCGACAGGATTTGCGAAAATGCGCTTTTCTCGCCGAGAAACGCATATTTTTGCAAACATGGCTTGGAACGCACAGAAAAGGTTGGAAACATGCTAATTCGATTTAGAAAAATATTTTTTCGTCCAACTGTAACTTAATCCCAGCAAAAGGCCACTCTTTGAACCCTCCCCGACAGGATTTGCGAAAATGCGCTTTTCTCGCCGAGAAACGCATATTTTTAAAAACATGGCTTGGAACGCACAGGAAAGGTTGGAAACATGCTAATTCGACTTGGAAAAATATATTTGGTCCAATTGTAACTTAATCCCAGCAAAGGCCCACTCTTTGAACCCTCCCCGACAGGATTTGCGAAAATGCGCTTTTCTCGCCGAGAAACGCATATTTTTAAAAACATGGCTTGGAACGCACAGAAAAGGTTGGAAACATGCTAATTCGATTTAGAAAATTATATTTCGTCCAACTGTAACTTAATCCCAGCAAAAGGCCACTCTTTGAACCCTCCCCGACAGGATTTGCGAAAATGCGCTTTTCTCGCCGAGAAACGCATATTTTTAAAAACATGGCTTGGAACGCACAGGAAAGGTTGGAAACATGCTAATTCGACTTAGAAAAATATATTTGGTCCAATTGTAACTTAATCCCAGCAAAAGGCCCACTCTTTGAACCCTCCCCGACAGGATTTGCGAAAATGCGCTTTTCTCGCCGAGAAACGCATATTTTTAAAAACATGGCTTGGAACGCACAGGAAAGGTTGGAAACATGCTAATTCGATTTAGAAAATTATATTTCGTCCAACTGTAACTTAATCCCAGCAAAAGGCCCACTCTTTGAACCCTCCCCGACAGGATTTGCGAAAATGCGCTTTTCTCGCCGAGAAACGCATATTTTTAAAAACATGGCTTGGAACGCACAGGAAAGGTTGGAAACATGCTAATTCGACTTTGAAAAATATATTTGGTCCAATTGTAACTTAATCCCAGCAAAGGCCCACTCTTTAAACCCTCCCCGACAGGATTTGCGAAAATGCGCTTTTTTCGCCGAGAAACGCATATTTTTGCAAACATGGCTTGGAACACACAGAAAAGCTTGGAAACATGCTGATTCGACTTGGAAAAATATATTTGGTCCAATTGTAACTTAATCCCAGCAAAAGGCCACTCTTTGAACCCTCCCCGACAGGATTTGCGAAAATGCGCTTTTCTCGCCGAGAAACGCATATTTTTAAAAACATGGCTTGGAACGCACAGAAAAGGTTGGAAACATGCTAATTCGATTTAGAAAAATATATTTGGTCCAATTGTAACTTAATCCCAGCAAAAGGCCACTCTTTGAACCCTCCCCGACAGGATTTGCGAAAATGCGCTTTTCTCGCCGAGAAACGCATATTTTTAAAAACATGGCTTGGAACGCACAGGAAAGGTTGGAAACATGCTAATTCGACTTTGAAAAATATATTTGGTCCAATTGTAACTTAATCCCAGCAAAGGCCCACTCTTTGAACCCTCCCCGACAGGATTTGCGAAAATGCGCTTTTCTCGCCGAGAAACGCATATTTTTAAAAACATGGCTTGGAACGCACAGGAAAGGTTGGAAACATGCTAATTCGACTTGGAAAAATATATTTGGTCCAATTGTAACTTAATACCAGCAAAAGGCCACTCTTTGAACCCTCCCCGACAGGATTTGCGAAAATGCGCTTTTCTCGCCGAGAAACGCATATTTTAGAAAACATGGCTTGGAACGCACAGAAAA
>JARUPV020000028.1:50031-80779 GCA_030347415.2 Decapterus maruadsi | reverse complement strand
AACATTCGTAAGCCGGCGAAAATGGTGTTTTCGGTCCAAAAATCAAATTTCTCCCAATTCGCATATGTCGTCTCGGTGGTCGAGGGGAGTCCAACGCAGAAGGTTTGGTTGAAATTGGGCCAGTGGTTTTGGAGAAAATGGCTTAGGCCGTTTTCGAACATTCGTAAGCCGGCGAAAATGGTGTTTTCGGTCCAAAAATCAAATTTCTCCCAATTCGCATATTTCGTCTCGGGGGTCGAGGGGAGTCCAACGCAGAAGGTTTGGTTGAAATTGGGCCAGTGGTTTTGGAGAAAATGGCCGAGGCCGTTTTCGAACATTCGTAGCCCCGGCGAAAATGGTGTTTTCGGTCCAAAAATCAAATTTCTCCCAATTCGCATATTTCGTCTCGGGGGTCGAGGGGAGTCCAACGCAGAAGGTTTGGTTGAAATTGGGCCAGTGGTTTTGGAGAAAATGGCCGAGGCCGTTTTCGAACATTCGTAAGCCGGCGAAAATGGTGTTTTCGGTCCAAAAATCAAATTTCTCCCAATTCGCATATGTCGTCTCGGGGGTCGAGGGGAGTCCAACGCAGAAGGTTTGGTTGAAATTGGGCCAGTGGTTTTTGAGAAAATGGCCGAGGCCGTTTGCGAACATTCGTAAGCCCCGCGGGTGGTTTTCGGACCAAAAATCAAATTTCTCCCAATTCGCATATTTCGTCTCGGGGGTCGAGGGCAGTCCAACGCAGAAGGTTTGGTTGAAATTGGGCCAGTGGTTTTTGAGAAAATGGCCTCAGCCGTTTTCGAACATTCGTAAGCCGGCGAAAATGGTGTTTTCGGTCCAAAAATCAAATTTCTCCCAATTCGCATATGTCGTCTCGGGGGTCGAGGGCAGTCCAACGCAGAAGGTTTGGTTGAAATTGGGCCAGTGGTTTTGGAGAAAATGGCCGAGGCCGTTTTCGAACATTCGTAAGCCGGCGAAAATGGTGTTTTCGGTCCAAAAATCAAATTTCTCCCAATTCGCATATTTCGTCTCGGGGGTCGAGGGGAGTCCAACGCAGAAGGTTTGGTTGAAATTGGGCCAGTGGTTTTGGAGAAAATGGCCGAGGCCGTTTTCGAACATTCGTAAGCCCCGCGGGTGGTTTTCGGACCAAAAATCAAATTTCTCCCAATTCGCATATGTCGTCTCGGGGGTCGAGGGGAGTCCAACGCAGAAGGTTTGGTTGAAATTGGGCCAGTGGTTTTGGAGAAAATGGCCGAGGCCTTTTTCGAACATTCGTAAGCCGGCGAAAATGGTGTTTTCGGTCCAAAAATCAAATTTCTCCCAATTCGCATATGTCGTTTCGGGGGTCGAGGGCAGTCCAACGCAGAAGGTTTGGTTGAAATTGGGCCAGTGGTTTTGGAGAAAATGGCCGAGGCCGTTTGCAAAAATTCGTGAGCCGGCGAAAATGGTGTTTTCGGTCCAAAAATCAAATTTCTCCCAATTCGCATATGTCGTCTCGGGGGTCGAGGGGAGTCCAACGCAGAAGGTTTGGTTGAAATTGGGCCAGTGGTTTTTGAGAAAATGGCCGAGGCCGTTTTCGAACATTCGTAAGCCGGCGAAAATGGTGTTTTCGGACCAAAAATCAAATTTCTCCCAATTCGCATATGTCGTCTCGGGGGTCGAGGGGAGTCCAACGCAGAAGGTTTGGTTGAAATTGGGCCAGTGGTTTTTGAGAAAATGGCCGAGGCCGTCCAAAAATCAAATTTTCGAACATCGGGGGTAGGGGAGTCCAACGCAGAAGGTTTGCCGGCGAAAATGGTGTTTTCGGTCCAAAAATCAAATTTCTCCCAATTCGCATATGTCGTCTCGGGGGTCGAGGGGAGTCCAACGCAGAAGGTTTGGTTGAAATTGGGCCAGTGGTTTTGGAGAAAATGGCCGAGGCCGTTTGCGAACATTCGTAAGCCCCGCGGGTGGTTTTCGGACCAAAAATCAAATTTCTCCCAATTCGCATATGTCGTCTCGGGGGTCGAGGGCAGTCCAACGCAGAAGGTTTGGTTGAAATTGGGCCAGTGGTTTTGGAGAAAATGGCTGAGGCCGTTTTCGAACATTCGTAAGCCGGCGAAAATGGTGTTTTCGGTCCAAAAATCAAATTTCTCCCAATTCGCATATGTCGTCTCGGGGGTCGAGGGCAGTCCAACGCAGAAGGTTTGGTTGAAATTGGGCCAGTGGTTTTGGAGAAAATGGCCGAGGCCGTTTTCGAACATTCGTAAGCCCCGGCGAAAATGGTGGTTTTCGGTCCAAAAATCAAATTTCTCCCAATTCGCATATTTCGTCTCGGGGGTCGAGGGCAGTCCAACGCAGAAGGTTTGGTTGAAATTGGGCCAGTGGTTTTTGATAAAATGGCCGAGGCCTTTTTCGAACATTCGTAAGCCGGCGAAAATGGTGTTTTCGGTCCAAAAATCAAATTTCTCCCAATTCGCATATGTCGTCTCGGGGGTCGAGGGGAGTCCAACGCAGAAGGTTTGGTTGAAATTGGGCCAGTGGTTTTGGAGAAAATGGCCGAGGCAGTTTTCGAACATTCATAAGCCGGCGAAAATGGTGTTTTCGGTCCAAAAATCAAATTTCTCCCAATTCGCATATGTCGTCTCGGGGGTCGAGGGGAGTCCAACGCAGAAGGTTTGGTTGAAATTGGGCCAGTGGTTTTGGAGAAAATGGCCGAGGCCGTTTTCGAACATTCGTAAGCCGGCGAAAATGGTGTTTTCGGACCAAAAATCAAATTTCTCCCAATTCGCATATGTCGTCTCGGGGGTCGAGGGGAGTCCAACGCAGAAGGTTTGGTTGAAATTGGGCCAGTGGTTTTTGAGAAAATGGCCGAGGCCGTTTTTGAACATTCGTAAGCCGGCGATATTGGTGTTTTCGGACCAAAAATCAAATTTCTCCCAATTCGCATATGTCGTCTCGGGGGTCGAGGGGAGTCCAACGCAGAAGGTTTGGTTGAAATTGGGCCAGTGGTTTTTGAGAAAATGGCCGAGGCCGTTTTCGAACATTCGTAAGCCGGCGAAAATGGTGTTTTCGGACCAAAAATCAAATTTCTCCCAATTCGCATATTTCGTCTCGGGGGTCGAGGGCAGTCCAACGCAGAAGGTTTGGTTGAAATTGGGCCAGTGGTTTTGGAGAAAATGGCCGAGGCCGTTTTCGAACATTCGTAAGCCGGCGAAAATGGTGTTTTCGGACCAAAAATCAAATTTCTCCCAATTCGCATATTTCGTCTCGGGGGTCGAGGGCAGTCCAACGCAGAAGGTTTGGTTGAAATTGGGCCAGTGGTTTTTGAGAAAATGGCCGAGGCCGTTTTCGAACAAGCCGGCGAAAATGGTGTTTTCGGTCCAAAAATCAAATTTCTCCCAATTCGCATATGTCGACTCGGGGGTCGAGGGGAGTCCAACGCAGAAGGTTTGGTTGAAATTGGGCCAGTGGTTTTGGAGAAAATGGCTTAGGCCGTTTTTGAACATTCGTAAGCCCCGCGGGTGGTTTTCGGTCCAAAAATCAAATTTCTCCCAATTCGCATATTTCGTCTCGGGGGTCGAGGGGAGTCCAACGCAGAAGGTTTGGTTGAAATTGGGCCAGTGGTTTTGGAGAAAATGGCCGAGGCCGTTTTCGAACATTCGTAAGCCGGCGAAAATGGTGTTTTCGGTCCAAAAATCAAATTTCTCCCAATTCGCATATGTCGTCTCGGGGGTCGAGGGGAGTCCAACGCAGAAGGTTTGGTTGAAATTGGGCCAGTGGTTTTTGAGAAAATGGCCGAGGCCGTTTTCGAACATTCGTAAGCCAGCGAAAATGGTGTTTTCGGTCCAAAAATCAAATTTCTCCCAATTCGCATATGTCGTCTCGGGGGTCGAGAGGAGTCCAACGCAGAAGGTTTGGTTGAAATTGGGCCAGTGGTTTTTGAGAAAATGGCCGAGGCCGTTTTCGAACATTCGTAAGCCGGCGAAAATGGTGTTTTCGGTCCAAAAATCAAATTTCTCCCAATTCGCATATGTCGTCTCGGGGGTCGAGGGGAGTCCAACGCAGAAGGTTTGGTTGAAATTGGGCCAGTGGTTTTGGAGAAAATGGCCGAGGCCGTTTTCGAACATTCGTAAGCCCCGCGGGTGGTTTTCGGACCAAAAATCAAATTTCTCCCAATTCGCATATTTCGTCTCGGGGGTCGAGGGCAGTCCAACGCAGAAGGTTTGGTTGAAATTGGGCCAGTGGTTTTGGAGAAAATGGCCGAGGCCGTTTTCGAACATTCGTAAGCCGGCGAAAATGGTGTTTTCGGTCCAAAAATCAAATTTCTCCCAATTCGCATATGTCGTCTCGGGGGTCGAGGGCAGTCCAACGCAGAAGGTTTGGTTGAAATTGGGCCAGTGGTTTTTGAGAAAATGGCCGAGGCCGTTTTCGAACATTCGTAAGCCCCGCGGGTGGTTTTCGGACCAAAAATCAAATTTCTCCCAATTCGCATATTTCGTCTCGGGGGTCGAGGGCAGTCCAACGCAGAAGGTTTGGTTGAAATTGGGCCAGTGGTTTTTGAGAAAATGGCCGAGGCCTTTTTCGAACATTCGTAAGCCGGCGAAAATGGTGTTTTCGGTCCAAAAATCAAATTTCTCCCAATTCGCATATTTCGTCTCGGGGGTCGAGGGCAGTCCAACGCAGAAGGTTTGGTTGAAATTGGGCCAGTGGTTTTTGAGAAAATGGCCGAGGCCGTTTTCGAACATTCATAAGCCGGCGAAAATGGTGTTTTCGGTCCAAAAATCAAATTTCTCCCAATTCGCATATTTCGTCTCGGGGGTCGAGGGCAGTCCAACGCAGAAGGTTTGGTTGAAATTGGGCCAGTGGTTTTTGAGAAAATGGCCGAGGCCGTTTTCGAACATTCGTAAGCCGGCGAAAATGGTGTTTTCGGTCCAAAAATCAAATTTCTCCCAATTCGCATATGTCGTCTCGGGGGTCGAGGGGAGTCCAACGCAGAAGGTTTGGTTGAAATTGGGCCAGTGGTTTTGGAGAAAATGGCCGAGGCCGTTTTCGAACATTCGTAAGCCCCGCGGGTGGTTTTCGGACCAAAAATCAAATTTCTCCCAATTCGCATATGTCGTCTCGGGGGTCGAGGGCAGTCCAACGCAGAAGGTTTGGTTGAAATTGGGCCAGTGGTTTTGGAGAAAATGGCCGAGGCCGTTTGCAAAAATTCGTGAGCCGGCGAAAATGGTGTTTTCGGTCCAAAAATCAAATTTCTCCCAATTCGCATATGTCGACTCGGGGGTCGAGGGGAGTCCAACGCAGAAGGTTTGGTTGAAATTGGGCCAGTGGTTTTTGAGAAAATGGCCGAGGCCGTTTTCGAACATTCGTAAGCCAGCGAAAATGGTGTTTTCGGTCCAAAAATCAAATTTCTCCCAATTCGCATATGTCGTCTCGGGGTTCGAGTGGAGTCCAACGCAGAAGGTTTGGTTGAAATTGGGCCAGTGGTTTTTGAGAAAATGGCCGAGGCCGTTTTCGAACATTCGTAAGCCGGCGAAAATGGTGTTTTCGGTCCAAAAATCAAATTTCTCCCAATTCGCATATGTCGTCTCGGGGGTCGAGGGGAGTCCAACGCAGAAGGTTTGGTTGAAATTGGGCCAGTGGTTTTGGAGAAAATGGCCGAGGCCGTTTTCGAACATTCGTAAGCCCCGCGGGTGGTTTTCGGACCAAAAATCAAATTTCTCCCAATTCGCATATTTCGTCTCGGGGGTCGAGGGCAGTCCAACGCAGAAGGTTTGGTTGAAATTGGGCCAGTGGTTTTTGAGAAAATGGCCGAGGCCTTTTTCGAACATTCGTAAGCCGGCGAAAATGGTGTTTTCGGTCCAAAAATCAAATTTCTCCCAATTCGCATATTTCGTCTCGGGGGTCGAGGGCAGTCCAACGCAGAAGGTTTGGTTGAAATTGGGCCAGTGGTTTTTGAGAAAATGGCCGAGGCCGTTTTCGAACATTCGTAAGCCGGCGAAAATGGTGTTTTCGGACCAAAAATCAAATTTCTCCCAATTCGCATATGTCGTCTCGGGGGTCGAGGGGAGTCCAACGCAGAAGGTTTGGTTGAAATTGGGCCAGTTTTTTTGGAGAAAATGGCCGAGGCAGTTTTCGAACATTCGTAAGCCGGCGAAAATGGTGTTTTCGGTCCAAAAATCAAATTTCTCCCAATTCGCATATGTCGTCTCGGGGGTCGATGGGAGTCCAACGCAGAAGGTTTGGTTGAAATTGGCCCAGTGGTTGTGGAGAAAATGGCCGAGGCCGTTTTCGAACATTCGTAAGCCCGCGAAAATGGTGTTTTCGGTCCAAAAATCAAATTTCTCCCAATTCGCATATGTCGTCTCGGGGGTCGAGGGGAGTCCAACGCAGAAGGTTTGGTTGAAATTGGGCCAGTGGTTTTGGAGAAAATGGCCGAGGCAGTTTTCGAACATTCGTAAGCCGGCGAAAATGGTGTTTTCGGTCCAAAAATCAAATTTCTCCCAATTCGCATATGTCGTCTCGGGGGTCGAGGGGAGTCCAACGCAGAAGGTTTGGTTGAAATTGGGCCAGTGGTTTTGGAGAAAATGGCCGAGGCAGTTTTCGAACATTCGTAAACCCCGCGGGTGGTTTTCGGACCAAAAATCAAATTTCTCCCAATTCGCATATGTCGTCTCGTGGGTCGAGGGGAGTCCAACGCAGAAGGTTTGGTTGAAATTGGGCCAGTGGTTTTGGAGAAAATGGCCGAGGCAGTTATCGAACATTCGTAAGCCTGCGAAAATGGTGTTTTCGGACCAAAAATCAAATTTCTCCCAATTCGCATATGTCGTCTCGGGGGTCGAGGGGAGTCCAACGCAGAAGGTTTGGTTGAAATTGGGCCAGTGGTTTTGGAGAAAATGGCCGAGGCAGTTTTCGAACATTCGTAAGCCCCGCGAGTGGTTTTCGGACCAAAAATCAAGTTTCTCCCAATTCGCATATGTCGTCTCGGGGGTCGAGGTGAGTCCAACGCAGAAGGTTTGGTTGAAATTGGGCCAGTGGTTTTGGAGAAAATGGCCGAGGCAGTTTTCGAACATTCGTAAGCCCGAAAATGGTGGTTTTCGGACCAAAAATCAAATTTCTCCCAATTCGCATATGTCGTCTCGGGGTCGAGGGAGTCCAACGCAGAAGGTTGGGTTGAAATTGGGCCAGTGGTTTTGGAGAAAATGGCCGAGGCAGTTTTCGAACATGCGTAAGCCCCGCGGGTGTTTTCGGTCCAAAAATCAAATTTCTCCCAATTCGCATATGTCGTCTCGGGGGTCGAGGGGAGTCCAACGCAGAAGGTTTGGTTGAAATTGGGCCAGTGGTTTTGGAGAAAATGGCCGAGGCCGTTTCGAACATTCGTAAGCCCCGCGAAAATGGTGTTTTCGGACCAAAAATCAAATTTCTCCCAATTCGCATATGTCGTCTCGGGGGTCGAGGGAGTCCAACGCAGAAGGTTTGGTTGAAATTGGGCCAGTGGTTTTGGAGAAAATGGCCGAGGCCGTTTCGAACATTCGTAAGCCCCGCGAAAATGGTGTTTTCGGTCCAAAAATCAAATTTCTCCCAATTCGCATATGTCGTCTCGGGGGTCGAGGGGAGTCCAACGCAGAAGGTTTGGTTGAAATTGGGCCAGTGGTTTTGGAGAAAATGGCCGAGGCAGTTTTCGAACATTCGTAAGCCCGAAAATGGTGGTTTCGGTCCAAAAATCAAATTTCTCCCAATTCGCATATGTCGTCTCGGGGGTCGAGGGGAGTCCAACGCAGAAGGTTTGGTTGAAATTGGGCCAGTGGTTTTGGAGAAAATGGCCGAGGCAGTTTTCGAACATTCGTAAGCCCCCGGGAAAATGGTTTTCGGACCAAAAATCAAATTTCTACCAATTCGCATATGTCGCCTCGGGGTCGAGGGGAGTCCAACGCAGAAGGTTTGGTTGAAATTGGGCCAGTGGTTTTGGAGAAAATGGCCGAGGCGTTTCGAACATTCGTAAGCCCGGCGAAAATGGTGTTTTCGGACCAAAAATCAAATTTCTCCCAATTCGCATATGTCGTCTCGGGGGTCGAGGGGAGTCCAACGCAGAAGGTTTGGTTGAAATTGGGCCAGTGGTTTTGGAGAAAATGGCCGAGGCAGTTTTCGAACATTCGTAAGCCCTGCGGGTTGTTTTCGGACCAAAAATCAAATTTCTCCCAATTCGCATATGTCGTCTCGGGGGTCGAGGGGAGTCCAACGCAGAAGGTTTGGTTGAAATTGGGCCAGTGGTTTTGGAGAAAATGGCCGAGGCCGTTTCGAACATTCGTAAGCCCCGCGAAAATGGTGTTTTCGGACCAAAAATCAAATTTCTCCCAATTCGCATATGTCGTCTCGGGGGTCGAGGGCAGTCCAACGCAGAAGGTTTGGTTGAAATTGGGCCAGTGGTTTTGGAGAAAATGGCCGAGGCAGTTTTCGAACATTCGTAAGCCGGCGAAAATGGTGTTTTCGGTCCAAAAATCAAATTTCTCCCAATTCGCATATGTCGTCTCGGGGGTCGAGGGGAGTCCAACGCAGAAGGTTTGGTTGAAATTGGGCCAGTGGTTTTTGGAGAAAATGCTAAGGGCCGTTTCGAACATTCGTAAGCCGGCGAAAATGGTGTTTTCGGTCCAAAAATCAAATTTCTCCCAATTCGCATATGTCGTCTCGGGGGTCGAGGGGAGTCCAACGCAGAAGGTTTGGTTGAAATTGGGCCAGTGGTTTTGGAGAAAATGGCCGAGGCAGTTTTCGAACATTCGTAAGCCGGCGAAAATGGTGTTTTCGGTCCAAAAATCAAATTTCTCCCAATTCGCATATGTCGTCTCGGGGTCGAGGGAGTCCAACGCAGAAGGTTTGGTTGAAATTGGGCCAGTGGTTTTTGGAGAAAATGGCCGAGGCAGTTTTCGAACATTCGTAAGCCGGCGAATATGGTGGTTTCGGTCCAAAAATCAAATTTCTCCCAATTCGCATATGTCGTCTCGGGGGTCGAGGGGAGTCCAACGCAGAAGGTTTGGTTGAAATTGGGCCAGTGGTTTTGGAGAAAATGGCCGAGGCCGTTTTCGAACATTCGTAAGCCGGCGAAAATGGTGTTTCCGGTCCAAAAATCAACTTTCTCCCAATTCGCATATGTCGTCTCGGGGGTCGAGGGGAGTCCAACGCAGAAGGTTTGGTTGAAATTGGGCCAGTGGTTTTGGAGAAAATGGCCGAGGCAGTTTTCGAACATTCGTAAGCCCCGCGAAAATGGTGTTTTTCGGTCCAAAAATCAAATTACTCCCAATTCGCATATGTCGTCTCGGGGTCGAGGGAGTCCAACGCAGAAGGTTTGGTTGAAATTGGGCCAGTGGTTTTGGAGAAAATGGCCGAGGCAGTTTCGAACATTCGTAAGCCCCGCGGGTGGTTTTCGGACCAAAAATCAAATTTCTCCCAATTCGCATATGTCGTCTCGGGGAAGAGGGAGTCCAACGCAGAAGGTTTGGTGGAAATTGGGCCAGTTGTTTTTGGAGAAAATGGCCGAGGCCGTTTTCGAACATTCGTAAGCCAACGCGGCGAAAATGGTGTTTTCGGACCAAAAATCAAATTTCTCCCAATTCGCATATGTCGTCTCGGGGGTCGAGGGAGTCCAACGCAGAAGGTTTGGTTGAAATTGGGCCAGTGGTTTTGGAGAAAATGGCCGAGGCCGTTTCGAACATTCGTAAGCCGCGAAAATGGTGTTTTCGGACCAAAAATCAAATTTCTCCCAATTCGCATATGTCGTCTCGGGGGTCGAGGGGAGTCCAACGCAGAAGGTTAGGTTGAAATTGGGCCAGTGGTTTTGGAGAAAATGGCCGAGGCAGTTTTCGAACATTCGTAAGCCGCGTGGGTGGTTTCGGACCAAAAATCAAATTTCTCCCAATTCGCATATGTCGTCTCGGGGGAAGAGGGAGTCCAACGCAGAAGGTTTGGTTGAAATTGGGCCAGTGGTTTTGGAGAAAATGGCGAGGCAGTTTCGAACATTCGTAAGCCGGCAAAAATGGTGTTTCGGTCCAAAAATCAAATTTCTCCCAATTCGCATATGTCGTCTCGGGGGTCGAGGGGAGTCCAACGCAGAAGGTTTGGTTGAAATTGGGCCAGTGGTTTTGGAGAAAATGGCCGAGGCCGTTTGCGAACATTCGTAAGCCACGCGGGTGGTTTCGGACCAAAAATCAAATTTCTCCCAATTCGCATATGTCGTCTCGGGGGTCGAGGGAGTCCAACGCAGAAGGTTTGGTTGAAATTGGGCCAGTGGTTTGGAAAAGAAAATGGCCGAGGCAGTTTTCGAACATTCGTAAGCCCCGCGGGTGGTTTTTCGGACCAAAAATCAAATTTCTCCCAATTCGCATATGTCGTCTCGGGGAAAGAGGGGAGTCCAACGCAGAAGGTTTGGTTGAAATTGGGCCAGTGGTTTTGGAGAAAATGGCCGAGGCAGTTTTCGAACATTCGTAAGCCGGCGAAAATGTTGTTTTCGGTCCAAAATCAAATTTCTCCCAATTCGCATATGTCTTCTCGGGGGTCGAGGGGAGTCCAACGCAGAAGGTTTGGTTGAAATTGGGCCAGTGGTTTTGGAGAAAATGGCCAAGGCAGTTTTCGAACATTCGTAAGCCCCGCGGGTGGTATTCGGGCCAAAAATCAAATTTCTCCCAATTCGCATATGTCGTCTCGGGGGTCGAGGGGAGTCCAACGCAGAAGGTTTGGTTGAAATTGGGCCAGTGGTTTTGGAGAAAATGGCAGAGGCAGTTTTCGAACATTCGTAAGCCCGAAAATGGTGGTTTTCGGACCAAAAATCAAATTTCTCCCAATTCGCATATGTCGTCTCGGGGGGGGAAGGGGAGTCCAACGCAGAAGGTTTGGTTGAAATTGGGTCAGTGGTTTTTGGAGAAAATGGCCGATTCGGCAATTTTCGAACATTCGTAAGCCCTGCGGGTGGTTTCGGACCAAAAATCAAATTTCTCCCAATTCGCATATGTCGTCTCGGGGATCGAGGGGAGTCCAACGCAGAAGGTTTGGTTGAAATTGGGCCAGTGGTTTTGGAGAAAATGGCCGAGGCCGTTTTCGAACATTCGTAAGCTGGCGAAAATGGTGTTTTCGGTCCAAAATCAAGTTTCTCCCAATTCGCATATGTCGTCTCGGGGGAGGGGAGTCCAACGCAGAATGTTTGGTTGAAATTGGGCCAGTGGTTTTGGAGAAAATGGCCGAGGCCGTTTCGAACATTCGTAAGCTTCGGCGAAAATGGTGGTTTTCGGTCCAAAAATCAAATTTCTCCCAATTCGCATATGTCGTCTCGGGGGTCGAGGGGAGTCAAACGCAGAAGGTTTGGTTGAAATTGGGCCAGTGGTTTTGGAGAAAATGGCCGAGGCAGTTTCGAACATTCGTAAGCCGGCGAAAATGGTGTTTCGTTCCAAAATCAAATATCTCCCAATTCGCATATGTCTTCTCGGGGGGTCGAGGGAGTCCAACGCAGAAGGTTTGGTTGAAATTGGGCCAGTGGTTTTTTGAGAGAATGGCTAAGGCCGTTCACGAACATTACGTAAGCCCCGAAAATGGTGGTTTCGGTCCAAAAATCAAATTTCTCCCACCCGCATATGTCGTCTTGGGGGTCGAGGGGAGTCCAATACAGAAGGTTTGGCTGAAATTGGGCCAGTGGTTTTGGAGAAAATGGCTGAGGAGAAATGGTGTTTCCGGTCCAAAAATCAAATTTCTCCCAACATATGTCGTCTGGGGGGTGAGGGAGTAAGGTTGCGTTTCGAACATTACGGGTGGTTTTCACCAAAATCAAATTTCTCCAATTCGCATATTTCGTCTCGGGGGGTCGAGGGCAGTCCAACGCAGAAGGTTTGGTTGAAATTGGGCCAGTGGTTTTTTTGAGAAATGGCGAGGCCGTTTTGCGAACATTCGTAAGCCGGCGAAAATGGTGTTTTCGGTCCAAAAATCAAATTTCTCCCAATTCGCATATGTCGTCTCGGGGTTCGAGGGGAGTCCAACGCAGAAGGTTTGGTTGAAATTGGGCCAGTGGTTTTTGAGAAAATGGCCAAGGCCGTTTTCGAACATTCGTAAGCCAGCGAAAATGGTGTTTTCGGTCCAAAAATCAAATTTCTCCCAGTTGCATATTGTGTCTCGGGGTTCGAGGGCAGTCCAACGCAGAAGGTTTGGTTGAAATTGGGCCTGTGGTTTTGAGAAAATGGCTGAGGCCGTTTTGAACATTTAAGCCCCGAAAATGGTGGTTTTCGGTCCAAAAATCAAATTTCTCCAATTCGCATATTTCGTCTCGGGGTCGAGGGCAGTCCAACGCAGAAGGTTTGGTTGAAATTGGGCCAGTGGTTTTGGAGAAAATGGCCGAGGCCGTTTTTGAACATTCGTAAGCCCCGGGTGGTTTCGGGACCAAAAATCAAATTTCTCCCAATTCGCATATTTCATCTCGGGGTCGAGGGCAGTCCAACGCAGAAGGTTTGGTTGAAATTGGGCCAGTGGTTTTGGATAAAATGGCTGAGGCCTTTTCGAACATTCGTAAGCCGGCGAAAATGGTGTTTTCGGTCCAAAAATCAAATTTCTCTCAATTCGCATATTTCTGGCCTCAGGGGTCGAGGGCAGTCCAACGCAGAAGGTTTGGTTGAAATTGGGCCCAGTGGTTTTTGAGAAAAATGGCTGAGGCCGTTTGCGAACATTCGTAAGCCCCGCGTGGTGGTTTTCGGACCAACAATCAAATTTCTCCCAATTTGCATATTTTGTCTCGGGGTCGAGGGGTGCAGTCCAACGCAGGAAGGTTTGGTTGAAATTGGGCCAGTGGTTTTTGAGAAATGGCCGAGGCCTTTTTCGAACATTCGTAAGCCGGCGAAAATGGTGTTTCGGGGTCCAAAAATCAAATTTCTCCCAATTCGCATATTTCGTCTCGGGGGTCGAGGGCAGTCCAACGCAGAAGGTTTGGTTGAAATTGGGCCAGTGGTTTTTGAGAAAATGGCCGAGGCCGTTTTCGAACATTCGTAAGCCGGCGAAAATGGTGTTTTCGGTCCAAAAATCAAATTTCTCCCAATTCGCATATGTCGTTTCGGGGGTCGAGGGCAGTCCAACGCAGAAGGTTTGGTTGAAATTGGGCCTGTGGTTTTGGAGAAAATGGCAGAGGCCGTTTTTGAACATTCGTAAGCCCCCGGGTGGTTTTCGGACCAAAAATCAAATTTCTCCCAATTTGCATATTTCGTCTCGGGGGTCGAGGGCAGTCCAACGCAGAAGGTTTGGTTGAAATTGGGCCAGTGGTTTTGGAGAAAATGGCTGAGGCCGTTTTTGAACATTCGTAAGCCCCGCGGGTGGTTTTCGGACCAAAAATCAAATTTCTCCCAATTCGCATATTTCGTCTCGGGGGTCGAGGGCAGTCCAACGCAGAAGGTTTGGTTGAAATTGGGCCAGTGGTTTTTGAGAATATGGCCGAGGCCGTTTTCGAAAATTCATAAGCCGGCGAAAATGGTGTTTTCGGTCCAAAAATCAAATTTCTCCCAATTCGCATATGTCGTCTCGGGGGTCGAGGGGAGTCCAACGCAGAAGGTTTGGTTGAAATTGGGCCTGTGGTTTTGGAGAAAATGGCCGAGGCCGTTTTCGAACATTCGTAAGCCGGCGAAAATGGTGTTTTCGGACCAAAAATCAAATTTCTCCCAATTTGCATATTTCGTCTCGGGGGTCGAGGGCAGTCCAACGCAGAAGGTTTGGTTGAAATTGGGCCAGTGGTTTTGGAGAAAATGGCCGAGGCCGTTTTCGAACATTCGTAAGCCCCGTGGGTGGTCTTCGGACCAAAAATCAAATTTCTCCCCACCCGCATATTTCGTCTCGGGGTCGAGGGCAGTCCAACGCAGAAGGTTTGGTTGAAATTGGGCCAGTGGTTTTTGGAGAAAATGGCTGAGGCCGTTTTCGAACATTAAATAAGCCCCTAATGGTTTTCGGACCAAAAATCAAATTTCTCCCACCCGCATATTTCGTCTCGGGGGTCGAGGGGAGTCCAATGCAGATGGTTTGGTTGAAATTGGGCCAGTGGTTTTTGAGAAAATGGCCGAGGCCGGCTTTCGAACATCGAAAAATGGTGTTTTCGGTCAAAAATCAAATTTCTCCCAGACGCATATGTCGTCTCGGGGTCGAGGGGAGTCCAACGCAGAAGGTTTGGTTGAAATTGGGCCAGTGGTTTTTTTGAGAAAATGGCCGAGGCCGTTTTTTGAACATTCGTAAGCCCATGGTGGTTTTCGGACCAAAAATCCAAATTTCTCCCAATTCGCATATTTCGTCTCGGGGGTCGAGGGCAGTCCAACGCAGAAGGTTTGGTTGAAATTGGGCCAGTGGTTTTGAGAAAATGGCTGAGGCCGTTTTCGAACATTAAATAAGCCCGGCGGGTGTTTTCGGTCAAAAATCAAATTTCTCCCAACCATATGTCGTCTTCGGGGGTCGAGGGCAGTCCAACGCAGAAGTTTTGGTTGAAATTGGGCCAGTGGTTTTTGGAGAAAATGGCCTCAGCCGTTTCGAACATTAAATAAGCCGTGAAATGGTGTTTTCAGTCCATAAATCAATTTTCTCCCAATTGTCATATGTCGTCTCGGGGGTCGAGGGGAGTCCAACGCAGAAGGTTTGGTTGAAATTGGGCCAGTGGTTTTGGAGAAAATGGCTGAGGCCTTTTTCGAACATTCGTATGCCCCGCGGGTGTTTTTCGGTCCAAAAAATCAAATTTCTCCCACCCGCATATTTCGACTCGGGGGTCGAGGGAAGTCCAACGCAGAAGGTGTTGTTGAAATTGGGCCAGTGGTTTTTTGGAGAAAATGGCCGAGGCCGTTTTCGAACGTAAGCCCCGAAAATGGTGTTTTCGGGTCCAAAAATCAAATTTCTCCCACCGCATATGTCGTCTCGGGGGTCGAGGGGAGTCCAACGCAGAAGGTTTGGTTGAAATTGGGCCAGTGGTTTTGGAGAAAATGGCGGAGGCCGTTTTCGAACATTCGTAAGCCGGCGATTATGGTGTTTTCGGTCCAAAAATCAAATTTCTCCCAATTCGCATATGTCGACCCGGGGGTCGAGGGGAGTCCAACGCAGAAGGTTTGGTTGAAATTGGGCCAGTGGTTTTGGAGAAAATGGATGAGGCCGTTTTCGAACATTCGTAAGCTGGCGAAAATGGTGTTTTCGGACCAAAAATCAAATTTCTCCCAATTCGCATATGTCGTCTCGGGGGTCGATGGCAGTCCAACGAGAAGGTTTGGTTGAAATTGGGCCAGTGGTTTTGAGAAAATGGCCGAGGCATGGTGTTTTCGTCCAAAAATCTCAAACATTCGTAAGCCGACGAGGTTTGGTTGAAATGCCAGTGGTTTTCGGAGAAAAAATCAAAGTTTCTCCCAATTCGCATATTGTCGTCTCGGGGGTCGAGGGGAGTCCAACGCAGAAGGTTTGGTTGAAATTGGGCCAGTGGTTTTGGAGAAAATGGCCGAGGCAGTTTTCGAACATTCGTAAGCCCCGCGGGTGGTTTGCGGACCAAAAATCAAGTTTCTCCCAATTCGCATATGTCGTCTCGGGGGTCGAGGGGAGTCCAACGCAGAAGGTTTGGTTGAAATTGGGCCAGTGATTTTGGAGAAAATGGCAGAGGCAGTTTTCGAACATTCGTAAGCCCCGCGGGTGGTTTTCGGACCAAAAATCAAATTTCTACCAATTCGCATATGTCGTCTCGGGGGAAGAGGGGAGTCCAACGCAGAATGTTTGGTTGAAATTGGGTCAGTGGATTTGGAGAAAATGGCCGAGGCCGTTTTCGAACATTCGTAAGCCCTGCGGGTGGTTTTCGGACCAAAAATCAAATTTCTCCCAATTCGCATATGTCGTCTCGGGGGAAGAGGGGAGTCCAACGCAGAAGGTTTGGTTGAAATTGGGTCAGTGGATTTGGAGAAAATGGCCGAGGCCGTTTTGAAACATTCGTAAGCCGGCGAAAATGTTGTTTTCGGTCCAAAAATCAAATTTCTCCCACCCGCATATGTCGTCTCGGGGGTCGAGGGGAGTCCAACGCAGAAGGTTTGGTTGAAATTGGGCCAGTGGTTTTGGAGAAAATGGCCGAGGCAGTTTTCGAACATTCGTAAGCCGGCGAAAATGTTGTTTTCGGTCCAAAATCAAATTTCTCCCAATTCGCATATGTCTTCTCGAGGGTCGAGGGGAGTCCAACGCAGAAGGTTTGGTTGAAATTGGGCCAGTGGTTTTGGAGAAAATGGCCAAGGCAGTTTTCGAACATTCGTAAGCCCCGCGGGTGGTTTTCGGACCAAAAATCAAGTTTCTCCCAATTCGCATATGTCGTCTCGGGGGTCGAGGGGAGTCCAACGCAGAAGGTTTGGTTGAAATTGGGCCAGTGGTTTTGGAGAAAATGGCAGAGGCAGTTTTCGAACATTCGTAAGCCCCGCGGGTGGTTTTCGGACCAAAAATCAAATTTCTACCAATTCGCATATGTCTTCTCGGGGGTCGAGGGGAGTCCAACGCAGAAGGTTTGGTTGAAATTGGGCCAGTGGTTTTTGAGAAAATGGCCAAGGCAGTTTTCGAACATTCGTAAGCCCCGCAGGTGGTTTTCGGACCAAAAATCAAATTTCTACCAATTCGCATATGTCGTCTCAGGGGAAGAGGGGAGTCCAACGCATAATGTTTGGTTGAAATTGGGTCAGTGGATTTGGAGAAAATGGCCGAGGCCGTTTTCGAACATTCGTAAGCCGGCGAAAATGGTGTTTTCGGACCAAAAATCAAATTTCTCCCAATTCGCATATGTCGTCTCGGGGGTCGAGGGGAGTCCAACGCAGAAGGTTTGGTTGAAATTGGGCCAGTGGTTTTGGAGAAAATGGCCGAGGCAGTTTTCGAACATTCGTAAGCCCCGCGGGTGGTTGTCGGAACAAAAATCAAATTTCTCCCACCGCGTATGTCGTCTCGGGGGAAGAGGGGAGTCCAATGCATAAGGTTTTGTTGAAATTGGGCCAGTGGTTTTGGAGAAAATGGAGAAAATGGCCGAGGCCGTTTTCGAACATTCGTAAGCCCCGCGGGTGGTTTTCGGACCAAAAATCAAATTTCTCCCAATTCGCATATGTCGTTTCGGGGGTCGAGGGGCGTCCAACGCAGAAGGTTTGGTTGAAATTGGGCCAGTGGTTTTTGAGAAAATGGCCGAGGCCGTTTTCGAACATTCGTAAGCCCCACGGGTGGTTTTCGGACCAAAAATCAAATTTCTCCCAATTCGCATATGTCGTCTCGGGGGTCGAGGGGAATCCAACGCAGAAGGTTTGGTTGAAATTGGGCCAGTGGTTTTGGAGAAAATGGCCGAGGCAGTTTTCGAACATTCGTAAGCCCCGCGGGTGGTTTTTCGGACCAAAAATCAAATTTCTCCCAATTCGCATATGTCGTCTCGGGGGTCGAGGGGAGTCCAACGCAGAAGGTTTGGTTGAAATTGGGTCAGTGGATTTGGAGAAAATGGCCGAGGCCGTTTTGAAACATTCGTAAGCCGGCGAAAATGTTGTTTTCGGTCCAAAAATCAAATTTCTCCCAATTCGCATATGTCGTCTCGGGGGTCGAGGGGAGTCCAACGCAGAAGGTTTGGTTGAAATTGGGCCAGTGGTTTTGGAGAAAATGGCCGAGGCAGTTTTCGAACATTCGTAAGCCGGCGAAAATGTTGTTTTCGGTCCAAAATCAAATTTCTCCCAATTCGCATATGTCTTCTCGGAGGTCGAGGGGAGTCCAACGCAGAAGGTTTGGTTGAAATTGGGCCAGTGGTTTTTGAGAAAATGGCCAAGGCAGTTTTCGAACATTCGTAAGCCCCGCGGGGGGTTTTCGGACCAAAAATCAAGTTTCTCCCAATTCGCATATGTCGTCTCGGGGGTCGAGGGGAGTCCAACGCAGAAGGTTTGGTTGAAATTGGGCCAGTGGTTTTGGAGAAAATGGCAGAGGCAGTTTTCGAACATTCGTAAGCCCCGCAGGTGGTTTTCGGACCAAAAATCAAATTTCTACCAATTCGCATATGTCTTCTCGGGGGTCGAGGGGAGTCCAACGCAGAAGGTTTGGTTGAAATTGGGCCAGTGGTTTTTGAGAAAATGGCCAAGGCAGTTTTCGAACATTCGTAAGCCCCGCAGGTGGTTTTCGGACCAAAAATCAAATTTCTACCAATTCGCATATGTCGTCTCAGGGGAAGAGGGGAGTCCAACGCATAATGTTTGGTTGAAATTGGGTCAGTGGATTTGGAGAAAATGGCCGAGGCCGTTTTCGAACATTCGTAAGCCGGCGAAAATGGTGTTTTCGGACCAAAAATCAAATTTCTCCCAATTCGCATATGTCGTCTCGGGGGTCGAGGGGAGTCCAACGCAGAAGGTTTGGTTGAAATTGGGCCAGTGGTTTTGGAGAAAATGGCCGAGGCAGTTTTCGAACATTCGTAAGCCCCGCGGGTGGTTGTCGGAACAAAAATCAAATTTCTCCCAATTCGCGTATGTCGTCTCGGGGGAAGAGGGGAGTCCAATGCAGAAGGTTTTGTTGAAATTGGGCCAGTGGTTTTGGAGAAAATGGAGAAAATGGCCGAGGCCGTTTTCGAACATTCGTAAGCCCCGCGGGTGGTTTTCGGACCAAAAATCAAATTTCTCCCAATTCGCATATGTCGTCTCGGGGGTCGAGGGGAGTCCAACGCAGAAGGTTTGGTTGAAATTGGGCCAGTGGTTTTGGAGAAAATGGCCGAGGCAGTTTTCGAACATTCGTAAGCCCCGCGGGTGGTTTTTCGGACCAAAAATCAAATTTCTCCCAATTCGCATATGTCGTCTCGGGGGTCGAGGGGAGTCCAACGCAGAAGGTTTGGTTGAAATTGGGCCAGTGGTTTTGGAGAAAATGGCCGAGGCAGTTTTCGAACATTCGTAAGCCCCGCGGGTGGTTTTTCGGACCAAAAATCAAATTTCTCCCAATTCGCATATGTCGTCTCGGGGGTCGAGGGGAGTCCAACGCAGAAGGTTTGGTTGAAATTGGGCCAGTGGTTTTTGAGAAAATGGCTAAGGCCGTTTTCGAACATTCGTAAGCCGGCGAAAATGGTGTTTTCGGTCCAAAAATCAAATTTCTCCAAATACGCATATGTCGTCTCGTGGGTCGAGGGGAGTCCAACGCAGAATGTTTGGTTGAAATTGGGCCAGTGGTTTTGGAGAAAGTGGCTGAGGCCATTTTCGAACATTCGTAAGCCCCGCGGGTGGTTTTCGGACCAAAAATCAAATTTCTCCCAATTCGCATATTTCGTCTCGGGGGTCGAGGGGAGTCCAACGCAGAAGGTTTGGTTGAAATTGGGCCAGTGGTTTTTGAGAAAATGGCCGAGGCCGTTTTCGAACATTCGTAAGCCGGCGAAAATGGTGTTTTCGGTCCAAAAATCAAATTTCTCCCAATTCGCATATTTCGTCTCGGGGGTCGAGGGCATTCCAACGCAGAAGGTTTGTTTGAAATTGGGCCAGTGGTTTTTGAGAAAATGGCCGAGGCCTTTTTCGAACATTCGTAAGCCGGCGAAAATGGTGTTTTCGGTCCAAAAATCAAATTTCTCCCAATTCGCATATGTCGTCTCGGGGGTCGAGGGCAGTCCAACGCAGAAGGTTTGGTTGAAATTGGGCCAGTGGTTTTTGAGAAAATGGCCGAGGCCGTTTGCGAACATTCGTAAGCCCCGCGGGTTATTTTCGGACCAAAAATCAAATTTCTCCCAATTCGCATATGTCGACTCGGGGGTCGAGGGGAGTCCAACGCAGAAGGTTTGGTTGAAATTGGGCCAGTGGTTTTGGAGAAAATGGCTGTGGCCGTTTTCGAACATTCGTAAGCCCCGCGGGTGGTTTTCGGATCAAATATCAAATTTCTCCCAATTCACATATGTCGTCTCGGGGGTCGAGGGCAGTCCAACGCAGAAGTTTTGGTTGAAATTGGGCCAGTGGTTTTTGAGAAAATGGCCGAGGCCGTTTTCGAACATTCGTAAGCCGGCGAAAATGGTGTTTTCGGTCCAAAAATCAAATTTCTCCCAATTCGCATATGTCGTCTCGGGGGTCGAGGGCAGTCCAATACAGAAGGTTTGGTTGAAATTGGGCCAGTGGTTTTGGAGAAAATGGCTTAGGCCGTTTTCGAACATTCGTAAGCCCCGCGGGTGGTTTTCGGACCAAAAATCAAATTTCTCCCAATTCGCATATTGCGCCTCGTGGGTCGAGGGCAGTCCAATGCAGAAGGTTTGGTTGAAATTGGGCCAGTGGTTTTGGAGAAAATGGCCGAGGCAGTTTTCGAACATTCGTAAGCCCAGCGGGTGGTTTTTCGGACCAAAAATCAAATTTCTCCCAATTCGCATATGTCGTCTCGGGGGTCGAGGGGAGTCCAACGCAGAAGGTTTGGTTGAAATTGGGCCAGTGGTTTTGGAGAAAATGGCTGAGGCCGTTTTCGAACATTCGTAAGCCCCGCGGGTGGTTTTCGGACCAAAAATCAAATTTCTCCCAAATCGCATATGTCGTCTCGGGGGTCGAGGGGAGTCCAACGCGGAAGGTTTGGTTGAAATTGGGTCAGTGGATTTGGAGAAAATGGCCGAGGCCGTTTTCGAACATTCGTAAGCCGGCGAAAATGGTGTTTTCGGTCCAAAAATCAAATTTCTCCCAATTCGCATATGTCGTCTCGGGGGTCGAGGGGAGTCCAACGCGGAAGGTTTGGTTGAAATTGGGCCAGTGGTTTTGGAGAAAATGGAGAAAATGGCCGAGGCAGTTTTCGAACATTCGTAAGCCCCGCGGGTGGTTTTCGGACCAAAAATCAAATTTCTCCCAATTCGCGTATGTCGTCTCGGGGGAAGAGGGGAGTCCAACGCAGAAGGTTTGTTTGAAATTGGGCCAGTGGTTTTTGAGAAAATGGCCGAGGCCGTTTTCGAACATTCGTAAGCCGGCGAAAATGGTGCTTTCGGTCCAAAAATCAAATTTCTCCCAATTCGC
Source organism: Decapterus maruadsi (assembly GCA_030347415.2). NCBI lineage: Eukaryota > Metazoa > Chordata > Actinopteri > Carangiformes > Carangidae > Decapterus > Decapterus maruadsi. The sequence goes on along the minus strand of JARUPV020000028.1, from coordinate 59,858 downwards.
ATATTTCGTCTCGGGGGTCGAGGGCATTCCAACGCAGAAGGTTTGGTTGAAATTGGGCCAGTGGTTTTTGAGAAAATGGCCGAGGCCTTTTTCGAACATTCGCAAGCCGGCGAAAATTGTGTTTTCGGTCCAAAAATCAAATTTCTCCCAAATCGCATATGTCGTCTCGGGGAAAGAGGGGAGTCCAACGCAGAAGGTTTGGTTGAAATTGGGTCAGTGGATTTGGAGAAAATGGCCGAGGCCGTTTTCGAACATTCGTAAGCCGGCGAAAATGGTGTTTTCGGTCCAAAAATCAAATTTCTCCCAATTCGCATATGTCGTCTCGGGGGTCGAGGGGAGTCCAACGCGGAAGGTTTGGTTGAAATTGGGCCAGTGGTTTTGGAGAAAATGGAGAAAATGGCCGAGGCAGTTTTCGAACATTCGTAAGCCCCGCGGGTGGTTTTCGGACCAAAAATCAAATTTCTCCCAATTCGCATATGTCGACTCGGGGGTCGAGGGCAGTCCAACGCAGAAGGTTTGGTTGAAATTGGGCCAGTGGTTTTGGAGAAAATGGCCGAGGCAGTTTTCGAACATTCGTAAGCCCCGCGGGTGGTTTTCGGACCAAAAATCAAATTTCTCCCAATTCGCATATTTCGACTCGGGGGTCTAGGGGAGTCCAACGCAGAAGGTTTGTTTGAAATTGGGCCAGTGGTTTTTGAGAAAATGGCCGAGGCCGTTTTCGAACATTCGTAAGCCGGCGAAAATGGTGTTTTCGGTCCAAAAATCAAATTTCTCCCAATTCGCATATGTCGTCTCGGGGGTCGAGGGGAGTCCAATACAGAAGGTTTGGTTGAAATTGGGCCAGTGGTTTTGGAGAAAATGGCTTAGGCCGTTTTCGAACATTCGTAAGCCCCGCGGGTGGTTTTCGGACCAAAAATCAAATTTCTCCCAATTCGCATATTTCTTCTCGGGGGTTGAGGGCAGTCCAACGCAGAAGGTTTGGTTGAAATTGGGCCAGTGGTTTTGGAGAAAATGGCCGAGGCAGTTTTCGAACATTCGTAAGCCCCGCGGGTGGTTTTTCGGACCAAAAATCAAATTTCTCCCAATTCGCATATGTCGTCTCGGGGGTCGAGGGGAGTCCAACGCAGAAGGTTTGGTTGAAATTTGGCCAGTGGTTTTTGAGAAAATGGCCAAGGCAGTTTTCGAACATTCGTAAGCCCCGCAGGTGGTTTTCGGACCAAAAATCAAATTTCTACCAATTCGCATATGTCGTCTCAGGGGAAGAGGGGAGTCCAACGCATAATGTTTGGTTGAAATTGGGTCAGTGGATTTGGAGAAAATGGCCGAGGCCGTTTTCGAACATTCGTAAGCCGGCGAAAATGGTGTTTTCGGACCAAAAATCAAATTTCTCCCAATTCGCATATGTCGTCTCGGGGGTCGAGGGGAGTCCAACGCAGAAGGTTTGGTTGAAATTGGGCCAGTGGTTTTGGAGAAAATGGCCGAGGCAGTTTTCGAACATTCGTAAGCCCCGCGGGTGGTTGTCGGAACAAAAATCAAATTTCTCCCAATTCGCGTATGTCGTCTCGGGGGAAGAGGGGAGTCCAATGCAGAAGGTTTTGTTGAAATTGGGCCAGTGGTTTTGGAGAAAATGGAGAAAATGGCCGAGGCCGTTTTCGAACATTCGTAAGCCCCGCGGGTGGTTTTCGGACCAAAAATCAAATTTCTCCCAATTCGCATATGTCGTTTCGGGGGTCGAGGGGCGTCCAACGCAGAAGGTTTGGTTGAAATTGGGCCAGTGGTTTTTGAGAAAATGGCCGAGGCCGTTTTCGAACATTCGTAAGCCCCACGGGTGGTTTTCGGACCAAAAATCAAATTTCTCCCAATTCGCATATGTCGTCTCGGGGGTCGAGGGGAATCCAACGCAGAAGGTTTGGTTGAAATTGGGCCAGTGGTTTTGGAGAAAATGGCCGAGGCAGTTTTCGAACATTCGTAAGCCCCGCGGGTGGTTTTCGGACCAAAAATCAAATTTCTCCCAATTCGCATATGTCGTCTCGGGGGTCGAGGGGAGTCCAACGCAGAAGGTTTGGTTGAAATTGGGCCAGTGGTTTTGGAGAAAATGGCCGAGGCAGTTTTCGAACATTCGTAAGCCCCGCGGGTGGTTTTTCGGACCAAAAATCAAATTTCTCCCAATTCGCATATGTCGTCTCGGGGGTCGAGGGGAGTCCAACGCAGAAGGTTTGGTTGAAATTGGGCCAGTGGTTTTTGAGAAAATGGCTAAGGCCGTTTTCGAACATTCGTAAGCCGGCGAAAATGGTGTTTTCGGTCCAAAAATCAAATTTCTCCCAATTCGCATATGTCGTCTCGGAGGTCGAGGGGAGTCCAACGCAGAAGGTTTGGTTGAAATTGGGCCAGTGGTTTTGGAGAAAATGGCTGAGGCCATTTTCGAACATTCGTAAGCCCGCGAAAATGGTGGTTTTCGGACCAAAAATCAAATTTCTCCCAATTCGCATATTTCGTCTCGGGGGTCGAGGGGAGTCCAACGCAGAAGGTTTGTTTGAAATTGGGCCAGTGGTTTTTGAGAAAATGGCCGAGGCCGTTTTCGAACATTCGTAAGCCGGCGAAAATGGTGTTTTCGGTCCAAAAATCAAATTTCTCCCAATTCGCATATTTCGTCTCGGGGGTCGAGGGCATTCCAACGCAGAAGGTTTGGTTGAAATTGGGCCAGTGGTTTTTGAGAAAATGGCCGAGGCCTTTTTCGAACATTCGTAAGCCGGCGAAAATGGTGTTTTCGGTCCAAAAATCAAATTTCTCCCAATTCGCATATGTCGTCTCGGGGTCGGGGGCAGTCCAACGCAGAAGGTTTGGTTGAAATTGGGCCAGTGGTTTTTGAGAAAATGGCCGAGGCCGTTTGCGAACATTCGTAAGCCCCGCGGGTGGTTTTCGGACCAAAAATCAAATTTCTCCCAATTCGCATATGTCGTCTCGGGGTCGAGGGCAGTCCAACGCAGAAGGTTTGGTTGAAATTGGGCCAGTGGTTTTTGAGAAAATGGCCGAGGCCGTTTGCGAACATTCGTAAGCCCCGCGGGTGGTTTTCGGACCAAAAATCAAATTTCTCCCAATTCGCATATGTCGTCTCGAGGGTTGAGGGGAGTCCAACGCAGAAGGTTTGGTTGAAACTGGGCCAGTGGTTTTGGAGAAAATGGCTGTGGCCGTTTTCGAACATTCGTAAGCCCCGCGGGTGGTTTTCGGATCAAATATCAAATTTCTCCCAATTCGCATATGTCGTCTCGGGGGTCGAGGGCAGTCCAACGCAGAAGTTTTGGTTGAAATTGGGCCAGTGGTTTTTGAGAAAATGGCCGAGGCCGTTTTCGAACATTCGTAAGCCGGCGAAAATGGTGTTTTCGGTCCAAAAATCAAATTTCTCCCAATTCGCATATTTCGTCTCGGGGGTCGAGGGCAGTCCAACGCAGAAGGTTTGGTTGAAATTGGGCCAGTGATTTTGGAGAAAATGGCTTAGGCCGTTTTCGAACATTCGTAAGCCCCGCGGGTGGTTTTCGGATCAAAAATCAAATTTCTCCCAATTCGCATAGGTCGTCTCGGGGGTCGAGGGGAGTCCAACGCAGAAGGTCTGGTTGAAATTGGGCCAGTGGTTTTTGAGAAAATGGCCGAGGCCGTTTTCGAATATTCGTAAGCCGGCGAAAATGGTGTTTTCGGTCCAAAAATCAAATTTCTCCCAATTCGCATATTTCGTCTCGGGGGTCGAGGGCAGTCCAACGCAGAAGGTTTGGTTGAAATTGGGCCAGTGGTTTTGGAGAAAATGGCTTAGGCCGTTTTCGAACATTCGTAAGCCCCGCGGGTGGTTTTCGGACCAAAAATCAAATTTCTCCCAATTCGCATATTTCGTCTCGGGGGTCGAGGGGAGTCCAACGCAGAAGGTTTGGTTGAAATTGGGCCAGTGGTTTTTGAGAAAATGGCCGAGGCCGTTTTCGAACATTCGTAAGCCGGCGAAAATGGTGTTTTCGGTCCAAAAATCAAATTTCTCCCAATTCGCATATTTCGTCTCGGGGGTCGAGGGCATTCCAACGCAGAAGGTTTGGTTGAAATTGGGCCAGTGGTTTTTGAGAAAATGGCCGAGGCCTTTTTCGAACATTCGTAAGCCGGCGAAAATGGTGTTTTCGGTCCAAAAATCAAATTTCTCCCAATTCGCATATGTCGTCTCGGGGGTCGAGGGCAGTCCAACGCAGAAGGTTTGGTTGAAATTGGGGCAGTGGTTTTGGAGAAAATGGCCGAGGCCGTTTGCGAACATTCGTAAGCCCCGCGGGTGGTTTTCGGACCAAAAATCAAATTTCTCCCAATTCGCATATGTCGACTCGGGGGTCGAGGGGAGTCCAACGCAGAAGGTTTGGTTGAAATTGGGCCAGTGGTTTTGGAGAAAATGGCTGAGGCCGTTTTCGAACATTCGTAAGCCCCGCGGGTGGTTTTCGGACCAAAAATCAAATTTCTCCCAAATCGCATATGTCGTCTCGGGGGTCGAGGGGAGTCCAACGCAGAAGGTTTGGTTGAAATTGGGTCAGTGGATTTGGAGAAAATGGCCGAGGCCGTTTTCGAACATTCGTAAGCCGGCGAAAATGGTGTTTTCGGTCCAAAAATCAAATTTCTCCCAATTCGCATATGTCGTCTCGGGGGTCGAGGGGAGTCCAACGCGGAAGGTTTGGTTGAAATTGGGCCAGTGGTTTTGGAGAAAATGGCTGAGGCCGTTTTCGAACATTCGTAAGCCCCGCGGGTGGTTTTCGGACCAAAAATCAAATTTCTCCCAAATCGCATATGTCGTCTCGGGGGTCGAGGGGAGTCCAACGCGGAAGGTTTGGTTGAAATTGGGTCAGTGGATTTGGAGAAAATGGCCGAGGCCGTTTTCGAACATTCGTAAGCCGGCGAAAATGGTGTTTTCGGTCCAAAAATCAAATTTCTCCCAATTCGCATATGTCGTCTCGGGGGTCGAGGGGAGTCCAACGCGGAAGGTTTGGTTGAAATTGGGCCAGTGGTTTTGGAGAAAATGGAGAAAATGGCCGAGGCAGTTTTCGAACATTCGTAAGCCCCGCGGGTGGTTTTCGGACCAAAAATCAAATTTCTCCCAATTCGCATATGTCGTCTCGGGGGAAGAGGGGAGTCCAACGCAGAAGGTTTGGTTGAAATTGGGCCAGTGGTTTTTGAGAAAATGGCCGAGGCCGTTTTCGAACATTCGTAAGCCGGCGAAAATGGTGTTTTCGGTCCAAAAATCAAATTTCTCCCAATTCGCATATTTCGTCTCGGGGGTCGAGGGCATTCCAACGCAGAAGGTTTGGTTGAAATTGGGCCAGTGGTTTTTGAGAAAATGGCCGAGGCCTTTTTCGAACATTCGTAAGCCGGCGAAAATGGTGTTTTCGGTCCAAAAATCAAATTTCTCCCAATTCGCATATGTCGTCTCGGGGAAAGAGGGGAGTCCAACGCAGAAGGTTTGGTTGAAATTGGGTCAGTGGATTTGGAGAAAATGGCCGAGGCCGTTTTCGAACATTCGTAAGCCGGCGAAAATGGTGTTTTCGGTCCAAAAATCAAATTTCTCCCAATTCGCATATGTCGTCTCGGGGGTCGAGGGGAGTCCAACGCAGAAGGTTTGGTTGAAATTGGGCCAGTGGTTTTGGAGAAAATGGAGAAAATGGCCGAGGCAGTTTTCGAACATTCGTAAGCCCCGCGGGTGGTTTTCGGACCAAAAATCAAATTTCTCCCAATTCGCATATGTCGTCTCGGGGGAAGAGGGGAGTCCAACGCAGAAGGTTTGGTTGAAATTGGGCCAGTGGTTTTGGAGAAAATGGCCGAGGCCGTTTTCGAACATTCGTAAGCCGGCAAAAATGGTGTTTTCGGTCCAAAAATCAAATTTCTCCCAATTCGCATATGTCGTCTCGGAGGTCGAGGGGAGTCCAACGCAGAAGGTTTGGTTGAAATTGGGCCAGTGGTTTTGGAGAAAATGGCCGAGGCAGTTTTCGAACATTCGTAAGCCGGCGAAAATTGTGTTTTCGGTCCAAAAATCAAATTTCTCCCAATTCGCATATGTCGTCTCGGGGGTCGAGGGGAGTCCAACGCAGAAGGTTTGGTTGAAATTGGGCCAGTGGTTTTGGAGAAAATGGCCGAGGCCTTTTTCGAACATTCGTAAGCCGGCGAAAATTGTGTTTTCGGTCCAAAAATCAAATTTCTCCCAAATCGCATATGTCGTCTCGGGGAAAGAGGGGAGTCCAACGCAGAAGGTTTGGTTGAAATTGGGTCAGTGGATTTGGAGAAAATGGCCGAGGCCGTTTTCGAACATTCGTAAGCCGGCGAAAATGGTGTTTTCGGTCCAAAAATCAAATTTCTCCCACTCCGCATATGTCGTCTCGGGGGTCGAGGGGAGTCCAACGCAGAAGGTTTGGTTGAAATTGGGCCAGTGGTTTTGGAGAAAATGGAGAAAATGGCCGAGGCAGTTTTCGAACATTCGTAAGCCCCGCGGGTGGTTTTCGGACCAAAAATCAAATTTCTCCCAATTCGCATATTTCGTCTCGGGGGTCGAGGGGAGTCCAACGCAGAAGGTTTGGTTGAAATTGGGCCAGTGGTTTTGGAGAAAATGGCCGAGGCCGTTTTCGAACATTCGTAAGCCGGCGAAAATGGTGTTTTCGGTCCAAAAATCAAATTTCTCCCAATTCGCATATGTCGTCTCGGGGGTCGAGGGGAGTCCAATACAGAAGGTTTGGTTGAAATTGGGCCAGTGGTTTTGGAGAAAATGGCTTAGGCCGTTTTCGAACATTCGTAAGCCCCGCGGGTGGTTTTCGGACCAAAAATCAAATTTCTCCCAATTCGCATATTTCGTCTCGGGGGTCGAGGGCAGTCCAACGCAGAAGGTTTGGTTGAAATTGGGCCAGTGGTTTTTGAGAAAATGGCCGAGACCCATTTTCGAACATTTGTAAGTCGGCGAAAATGGTGTTTTCGGTCCAAAAATCAAATTTCTCCCAATTCGCATATGTCGTCTCGGGGGTCGAGGGCAGTCCAACGCAGAAGGTTTGGTTGAAATTGGGCCAGTGGTTTTTGAGAAAATGGCCGAGGCCGTTTGCGAACATTCGTAAGCCCCGCGGGTGGTTTTCGGACCAAAAATCAAATTTCTCCCAATTCGCATATGTCGTCTCGGGGGTCGAGGGGAGTCCAACGCAGAAGGTTTGGTTGAAATTGGGCCAGTGGTTTTGGAGAAAATGGCTGAGGCCGTTTTCGAACATTCGTAAGCCCCGCGGGTGGTTTTCGGATCAAAAATCAAATTTCTCCCAATTCGCATATTTCGTCTCGGGGGTCGAGGGCAGTCCAACGCAGAAGTTTTGGTTGAAATTGGGCCAGTGGTTTTTGAGAAAATGGCCGAGGCCGTTTTCGAACATTCGTAAGCCGGCGAAAATGGTGTTTTCGGTCCAAAAATCAAATTTCTCCCAATTCGCATATTTCGTCTCGGGGGTCGAGGGCAGTCCAACGCAGAAGGTTTGGTTGAAATTGGGCCAGTGGTTTTGGAGAAAATGGCTGAGGCCGTTTTCGAACATTCGTAAGCCCCGCGGGTGGTTTTCGGATCAAATATCAAATTTCTCCCAATTCACATATGTCGTCTCGGGGGTCGAGGGCAGTCCAACGCAGAAGTTTTGGTTGAAATTGGGCCAGTGGTTTTTGAGAAAATGGCCGAGGCCGTTTTCGAACATTCGTAAGCCGGCGAAAATGGTGTTTTCGGTCCAAAAATCAAATTTCTCCCAAATCGCATATGTCGTCTCGGGGAAAGAGGGGAGTCCAACGCGGAAGGTTTGGTTGAAATTGGGCCAGTGGATTTGGAGAAAATGGAGAAAATGGCCGAGGCAGTTTTCGAACATTCGTAAGCCCCGCGGGTGGTTTTCGGACCAAAAATCAAATTTCTCCCAATTCGCATATTTCGACTCGGGGGTCTAGGGGAGTCCAACGCAGAAGGTTTGGTTGAAATTGGGCCAGTGGTGTTGGAGAAAATGGCCGAGGCCGTTTTCGAACATTCGTAAGCCGGCGAAAATGGTGTTTTCGGTCCAAAAATCAAATTTCTCCCAATTCGCATATGTCGTCTCGGGGGTCGAGGGGAGTCCAATACAGATGGTTTGGTTGAAATTGGGCCAGTGGTTTTGGAGAAAATGGCTTAGGCCGTTTTCGAACATTCGTAAGCCCCGCGGGTGGTTTTCGGACCAAAAATCAAATTTCTCCCAATTCGCATATTTCTTCTCGGGGGTTGAGGGCAGTCCAACGCAGAAGGTTTGGTTGAAATTGGGCCAGTGGTTTTTGAGAAAATGGCCGAGGCCTTTTTCGAACATTTGTAAGCCGGCGAAAATGGTGTTTTCGGTCCAAAAATCAAATTTCTCCCAATTCGCATATGTCGTCTCGGGGGTCGAGGGCAGTCCAACGCAGAAGGTTTGGTTGAAATTGGGCCAGTGGTTTTTGAGAAAATGGCCGAGGCCGTTTGCGAACATTCGTAAGCCCCGCGGGTGGTTTTCGGACCAAAAATCAAATTTCTCCCAATTCGCATATGTCGTCTCGGGGGTCGAGGGGAGTCCAACGCAGAAGGTTTGGTTGAAATTGGGCCAGTGGTTTTGGAGAAAATGGCTGTGGCCGTTTTCGAACATTCGTAAGCCCCGCGGGTGGTTTTCGGATCAAATATCAAATTTCTCCCAATTCACATATGTCGTCTCGGGGGTCGAGGGCAGTCCAACGCAGAAGTTTTGGTTGAAATTGGGCCAGTGGTTTTTGAGAAAATGGCCGAGGCCGTTTTCGAACATTCGTAAGCCGGCGAAAATGGTGTTTTCGGTCCAAAAATCAAATTTCTCCCAATTCGCATATTTCGTCTCGGGGGTCGAGGGCAGTCCAACGCAGAAGGTTTGGTTGAAATTGGGCCAGTGGTTTTGGAGAAAATGGCTGAGGCCGTTTTCGAACATTCGTAAGCCCCGCGGGTGGTTTTCGGATCAAATATCAAATTTCTCCCAATTCGCATATGTCGTCTCGGGGGTCGAGGGCAGTCCAACGCAGAAGGTTTGGTTGAAATTGGGCCAGTGGTTTTTGAGAAAATGGCCGAGGCCGTTTGCGAACATTCGTAAGCCGGCGAAAATGGTGTTTTCGGTCCAAAAATCAAATTTCTCCCAATTCGCATATTGCGTCTCGGGGGTCGAGGGCAGTCCAACGCAGAAGGTTTGGTTGAAATTGGGCCAGTGGTTTTGGAGAAAATGGCTTAGGCCGTTTTCGAACATTCGTAAGCCGCCCGGGTGGTTTTCGGACCAAAAATCAAATTTCTCCCAATTCGCATATTTCGTCTCGGGGGTCGAGGGGAGTCCAACGCAGAAGGTTTGTTTGAAATTGGGCCAGTGGTTTTTGAGAAAATGGCCGAGGCCGTTTTCGAACATTCGTAAGCCGGCGAAAATGGTGTTTTCGGTCCAAAAATCAAATTTCTCCCAATTCGCATATTGCGTCTCGGGGGTCGAGGGCAGTCCAACGCAGAAGGTTTGGTTGAAATTGGGCCAGTGGTTTTTGAGAAAATGGCCGAGGCCTTTTTCGAACATTCGTAAGCCGGCGAAAATGGTGTTTTCGGTCCAAAAATCAAATTTCTCCCAATTCGCATATGTCGTTTCGGGGGTCGAGGGCAGTCCAACGCAGAAGGTTTGGTTGAAATTGGGCCAGTGGTTTTGGAGAAAATGGCCGAGGCCGTTTGCGAACATTCGTAAGCCCCGCGGGTTATTTTCGGACCAAAAATCAAATTTCTCCCAATTCGCATATGTCGACTCGGGGGTCGAGGGGAGTCCAACGCAGAA
>JARUPV020000028.1:0-49531 GCA_030347415.2 Decapterus maruadsi | reverse complement strand
GGAAACATGCTAATTCGACTTGGAAAAATATATTTATTCAAATTTTACCTTTATCCCAGCAAAAGCCCACTCTTTGAACCCTCCCCGACAGCATTTGCGAAAATGCGCTTTTCTCGCCGAGAAACGCATATTTTTAAAAACATGGCTTGGAACACACAGAAAAGCTTGGAAACATGCTAATTCGACTTAGAAAAATATATTTATTCAAATTTTACCTTTATTCCAGCAAAAGCCCACTCTTTGAACCCTCCCCGACAGCATTTGCGAAAATGCGCTTTTCTCGCCGAGAAACGCATATTTTTAAAAACATGGCTTGGAACACACAGAAAAGCTTGGAAACATGCTAATTCGACTTAGAAAAATATATTTATTCAAATTTTACCTTTATCCCAGCAAAAGCCCACTCTTTGAACCCTTCCCGACAGCATTTGCGAAAATGCGCTTTTCTCGCCGAGAAACGCATATTTTTAAAAACATGGCTTGGAACACACAGAAAAGCTTGGAAACATGCTAATTCGACTTGGAAAAATATATTTATTCAAATTTTACCTTTATCCCAGCAAAAGCCCACTCTTTGAACCCTCCCCGACAGCATTTGCGAAAATGCGCTTTTCTCGCCGAGAAACGCATATTTTTAAAAACATGGCTTGGAACACACAGAAATGCTTGGAAACATGCTAATTCGACTTGGAAAAATATATTTATTCAAATTTTACCTTTATCCCAGCAAAAGCCCACTCTTTGAACCCTCCCCGACAGCATTTGCGAAAATGCGCTTTTCTCGCCGAGAAACGCATATTTTTAAAAACATGGCTTTGAACACACAGAAAAGCTTGGAAACATGCTGATTCGACTTAGAAAAATATATTTGGTCCAATTGTAACTTAATCCCAGCAAAAGCCCACTCTTTGCACCCTTCCCGACAGCATTTGCGAAAATGCGCTTTTCTCGCCGAGAAACGCATATTTTTAAAAACATGGCTTGGAACACACAGAAAAGCTTGGAAACATGCTAATTCGACTTGGAAAAATATATTTATTCAAATTTTACCTTTATCCCAGCAAAAGCCCACTCTTTGAACCCTCCCCGACAGCATTTGCGAAAATGCGCTTTTCTCGCCGAGAAACGCATATTTTTAAAAACATGGCTTGGAACACACAGAAATGCTTGGAAACATGCTGATTCGACTCAGAAAAATATATTTGGTCCAATTGTAACTTAATCCCAGCAAAAGCCCACTCTTTGCACCCTTCCCGACAGCATTTGCGAAAATGCGCTTTTTTCGCCGAGAAACGCATATTTTTAAAAACATGGCTTGGAACACACAGAAAAGCTTGGAAACATGCTGATTCGACTTAGAAAAATATATTTGGTCCAATTGTAACTTAATCCCAGCAAAAGCCCACTCTTTGCACCCTTCCCGACAGCATTTGCGAAAATGCGCTTTTCTCGCCGAGAAACGCATATTTTTAAAAACATGGCTTGGAACACACAGAAAAGCTTGGAAACATGCTAATTCGACTTGGAAAAATATATTTATTCAAATTTTACCTTTATCCCAGCAAAAGCCCACTCTTTGAACCCTCCCCGACAGCATTTGCGAAAATGCGCTTTTTTCGCCGAGAAACGCATATTTTTAAAAACATGGCTTGGAACACACAGAAAAGCTTGGAAACATGCTAATTCGACTTGGAAAAATATATTTATTCAAATTTTACCTTTATCCCAGCAAAAGCCCACTCTTTGAACCCTCCCCGACAGCATTTGCGAAAATGCGCTTTTCTCGCCGAGAAACGCATATTTTTAAAAACATGGCTTGGAACACACAGAAAAGCTTGGAAACATGCTAATTCGACTTGGAAAAATATATTTATTCAAATTTTACCTTTATCCCAGCAAAAGCCCACTCTTTGAACCCTCCCCGACAGCATTTGCGAAAATGCGCTTTTCTCGCCGAGAAACGCATATTTTTAAAAACATGGCTTGGAACACACAGAAAAGCTTGGAAACATGCTGATTCGATTTAGAAAAATATATTTGGTCCAATTGTAACTTAATCCCAGCAAAAGCCCACTCTTTGCACCCTTCCCGACAGCATTTGCGAAAATGCGCTTTTCTCGCCGAGAAACGCATATTTTTAAAAACATGGCTTGGAACGCACAGGAAAGGTTGGAAACATGCTAATTCGACTTTGAAAAATATATTTATTCAAATTTTACCTTTATCCCAGCAAAAGCCCACTCTTTGAACCCTCCCCGACAGCATTTGCGAAAATGCGCTTTTCTCGCCGAGAAACGCATATTTTTAAAAACATGGCTTGGAACACACAGAAATGTTTGGAAACATGCTGATTCGACTTAGAAAAATATATTTGGTCCAATTGTAACTTAATCCCAGCAAAAGCCCACTCTTTGCACCCTTCCCGACAGCATTTGCGAAAATGCGCTTTTCTCGCCGAGAAACGCATATTTTTAAAAACATGGCTTGGAACACACAGAAAAGCTTGGAAACATGCTGATTCGACTTAGAAAAATATATTTGGTCCAATTGTAACTTAATCCCAGCAAAAGCCCACTCTTTGCACCCTTCCCGACAGCATTTGCGAAAATGCGCTTTTTTCGCCGAGAAACGCATATTTTTAAAAACATGGCTTGGAACACACAGAAAAGCTTGGAAACATGCTAATTCGACTTGGAAAAATATATTTATTCAAATTTTACCTTTATCCCAGCAAAAGCCCACTCTTTGAACCCTCCCCGACAGCATTTGCGAAAATGCGCTTTTCTCGCCGAGAAACGCATATTTTTAAAAACATGGCTTGGAACACACAGAAAAGCTTGGAAACATGCTAATTCGACTTAGAAAAATATATTTATTCAAATTTTACCTTTATCCCAGCAAAAGCCCACTCTTTGAACCCTTCCCGACAGCATTTGCGAAAATGCGCTTTTCTCGCCGAGAAACGCATATTTTTAAAAACATGGCTTGGAACACACAGAAAAGCTTGGAAACATGCTAATTCGACTTGGAAAAATATATTTATTCAAATTTTACCTTTATCCCAGCAAAAGCCCACTCTTTGAACCCTCCCCGACAGCATTTGCGAAAATGCGCTTTTCTAGCCGAGAAACGCATATTTTTAAAAACATGGCTTGGAACACACAGAAAAGCTTGGAAACATGCTAATTCGACTTGGAAAAATATATTTATTCAAATTTTACCTTTATCCCAGCAAAAGCCCACTCTTTGAACCCTCCCCGACAGCATTTGCGAAAATGCGCTTTTCTCGCCGAGAAACGCATATTTTTAAAAACATGGCTTGGAACACACAGAAAAGCTTGGAAACATGCTGATTCGACTTAGAAAAATATATTTGGTCCAATTGTAACTTAATCCCAGCAAAAGCCCACTCTTTGCACCCTTCCCGACAGCATTTGCGAAAATGCGCTTTTCTCGCCGAGAAACGCATATTTTTAAAAACATGGCTTGGAACACACAGAAAAGCTTGGAAACATGCTAATTCGACTTGGAAAAATATATTTATTCAAATTTTACCTTTATTCCAGCAAAAGCCCACTCTTTGAACCCTCCCCGACAGCATTTGCGAAAATGCGCTTTTCTCGCCGAGAAACGCATATTTTTAAAAACATGGCTTGGAACACACAGAAATGCTTGGAAACATGCTGATTCGACTTAGAAAAATATATTTGGTCCAATTGTAACTTAATCCCAGCAAAAGCCCACTCTTTGAACCCTTCCCGACAGCATTTGCGAAAATGCGCTTTTTTCGCCGAGAAACGCATATTTTTAAAAACATGGCTTGGAACACACAGAAAAGCTTGGAAACATGCTGATTCGACTTAGAAAAATATATTTGGTCCAATTGTAACTTAATCCCAGCAAAAGCCCACTCTTTGCACCCTCCCCGACAGCATTTGCGAAAATGCGCTTTTCTCGCCGAGAAACGCATATTTTTAAAAACATGGCTTGGAACACACAGAAAAGCTTGGAAACATGCTAATTCGACTTGGAAAAATATATTTATTCAAATTTTACCTTTATCCCAGCAAAAGCCCACTCTTTGAACCCTCCCCGACAGCATTTGCGAAAATGCGCTTTTCTCGCCGAGAAACGCATATTTTTAAAAACATGGCTTGGAACACACAGAAATGCTTGGAAACATGCTGATTCGACTTAGAAAAATATATTTGGTCCAATTGTAACTTAATCCCAGCAAAAGCCCACTCTTTGCACCCTTCCCGACAGCATTTGCGAAAATGCGCTTTTTTCGCCGAGAAACGCATATTTTTAAAAACATGGCTTGGAACACACAGAAAAGCTTGGAAACATGCTAATTCGACTTGGAAAAATATATTTATTCAAATTTTACCTTTATCCCAGCAAAAGCCCACTCTTTGAACCCTCCCCGACAGCATTTGCGAAAATGCGCTTTTCTCGCCGAGAAACGCATATTTTTGCAAACATGGCTTGGAACACACAGAAAAGCTTGGAAACATGCTGATTCGATTTAGAAAAATATATTTGGTCCAATTGTAACTTAATCCCAGCAAAAGCCCACTCTTTGCACCCTTCCCGACAGCATTTGCGAAAATGCGCTTTTTTCGGCGAGAAACGCATATTTTTAAAAACATGGCTTTGAACACACAGAAAAGCTTGGAAACATGCTAATTCGACTTAGAAAAATATATTTATTCAAATTTTACCTTTATCCCAGCAAAAGCCCACTCTTTGAACCCTCCCCGACAGCATTTGCGAAAATGCGCTTTTCTCGCCGAGAAACGCATATTTTTAAAAACATGGCTTTGAACACACAGAAAAGCTTGGAAACATGCTGATTCGACTTAGAAAAATATATTTGGTCCAATTGTAACTTAATCCCAGCAAAAGCCCACTCTTTGCACCCTTCCCGACAGCATTTGCGAAAATGCGCTTTTTTCGCCGAGAAACGCATATTTTTAAAAACATGGCTTGGAACACACAGAAAAGCTTGGAAACATGCTAATTCGACTTGGAAAAATATATTTATTCAAATTTTACCTTTATTCCAGCAAAAGCCCACTCTTTGAACCCTCCCCGACAGCATTTGCGAAAATGCGCTTTTCTCGCCGAGAAACGCATATTTTTAAAAACATGGCTTGGAACACACAGAAAAGCTTGGAAACATGCTGATTCGACTTAGAAAAATATATTTGGTCCAATTGTAACTTAATCCCAGCAAAAGCCCACTCTTTGAACCCTTCCCGACAGCATTTGCGAAAATGCGCTTTTCTCGCCGAGAAACGCATATTTTTAAAAACATGGCTTGGAACACACAGAAAAGCTTGGAAACATGCTGATTCGACTTGGAAAAATATATTTATTCAAATTGTACCTTAATCCCAGCAAAAGCCCACTCTTTGAACCCTCCCCGACAGCATTTGCGAAAATGCGCTTTTCTCGCCGAGAAACGCATATTTTTAAAAACATGGCTTGGAACACACAGAAAAGCTTGGAAACATGCTAATTCGACTTGGAAAAATATATTTATTCAAATTTTACCTTTAATCCCAGCAAAAGCCCACTCTTTGAACCCTCCCCGACAGCATTTGCGAAAATGCGCTTTTCTCGCCGAGAAACGCATATTTTTAAAAACATGGCTTGGAACACACAGAAAAGCTTGGAAACATGCTGATTCGACTTAGAAAAATATATTTGGTCCAATTGTAACTTAATCCCAGCAAAAGCCCACTCTTTGCACCCTTCCCGACAGCATTTGCGAAAATGCGCTTTTCTCGCCGAGAAACGCATATTTTTAAAAACATGGCTTGGAACACACAGAAAAGCTTGGAAACATGCTAATTCGACTTGGAAAAATATATTTATTCAAATTTTACCTTTATCCCAGCAAAAGCCCACTCTTTGAACCCTCCCCGACAGCATTTGCGAAAATGCGCTTTTCTCGCCGAGAAACGCATATTTTTAAAAACATGGCTTGGAACACACAGAAAAGCTTGGAAACATGCTGATTCGATTTAGAAAAATATATTTGGTCCAATTGTAACTTAATCCCAGCAAAAGCCCACTCTTTGAACCCTTCCCGACAGCATTTGCGAAAATGCGCTTTTTTCGCCGAGAAACGCATATTTTTAAAAACATGGCTTGGAACACACAGAAAAGCTTGGAAACATGCTGATTCGACTTGGAAAAATATATTTTTTCCAATTGTAACTTAATCCCAGCAAAAGCCCACTCTTTGAACCCTCCCCGACAGCATTTGCGAAAATGCGCTTTTCTCGCCGAGAAACGCATATTTTTAAAAACATGGCTTGGAACACACAGAGAAATGCTTGGAAACATGCTGATTCGACTTAGAAAAATATATTTTGTCCAATTGTAACTTAATCCCAGCAAAAGCCCACTCTTTGCACCCTTCCCGACAGCATTTGCGAAAATGCGCTTTTCTCGCCGAGAAACGCATATTTTTAAAAACATGGCTTGGAACACACAGAAAAGCTTGGAAACATGCTGATTCGACTTGGAAAAATATATTTATTCAAATTTTACCTTTATCCCAGCAAAAGCCCACTCTTTGAACCCTCCCCGACAGCATTTGCGAAAATGCGCTTTTCTCGCCGAGAAACGCATATTTTTAAAAACATGGCTTGGAACACACAGAAAAGCTTGGAAACATGCTAATTCGACTTAGAAAAATATATTTATTCAAATTTTACCTTTATCCCAGCAAAAGCCCACTCTTTGAACCCTCCCCGACAGCATTTGCGAAAATGCGCTTTTCTCGCCGAGAAACGCATATTTTTAAAAACATGGCTTGGAACACACAGAAAAGCTTGGAAACATGCTGATTCGACTTAGAAAAATATATTTGGTCCAATTGTAACTTAATCCCAGCAAAAGCCCACTCTTTGCACCCTTCCCGACAGCATTTGCGAAAATGCGCTTTTCGCCGAGAAACGCATATTTTTAACAACATGGCTTGGAACACACAGAAAAGCTTGGAAACATGCTAATTCGACTTGGAAAAATATATTTATTCAAATTTTACCTTTATCCCAGCAAAAGCCCACTCTTTGAACCCTCCCCGACAGCATTTGCGAAAATGCGCTTTTCTCGCCGAGAAACGCATATTTTTAAAAACATGGCTTGGAACACACAGAAAAGCTTGGAAACATGCTGATTCGACTTAGAAAAATATATTTGGTCCAATTGTAACTTAATCCCAGCAAAAGCCCACTCTTTGCACCCTTCCCGACAGCATTTGCGAAAATGCGCTTTTCTCGCCGAGAAACGCATATTTTTAAAAACATGGCTTGGAACACACAGAAAAGCTTGGAAACATGCTAATTCGACTTGGAAAAATATATTTATTCAAATTTTACCTTTATCCCAGCAAAAGCCCACTCTTTGAACCCTCCCCGACAGCATTTGCGAAAATGCGCTTTTCTCGCCGAGAAACGCATATTTTTAAAAACATGGCTTTGAACACACAAAAGCTTGGAAACATGCTGATTCGACTTAGAAAAATATATTTGGTCCAATTGTAACTTAATCCCAGCAAAAGCCCACTCTTTGCACCCTTCCCGACAGCATTTGCGAAAATGCGCTTTTCTCGCCGAGAAACGCATATTTTTAAAAACATGGCTTGGAACACACAGAAAAGCTTGGAAACATGCTGATTCGACTTGGAAAAATATATTTATTCAAATTTTACCTTTATCCCAGCAAAAGCCCACTCTTTGAACCCTCCCCGACAGCATTTGCGAAAATGCGCTTTTCTCGCCGAGAAACGCATATTTTTAAAAACATGGCTTGGAACACACAGAAAAGCTTGGAAACATGCTGATTCGACTTAGAAAAATATATTTGGTCCAATTGTAACTTAATCCCAGCAAAAGCCCACTCTTTGCACCCTTCCCGACAGCATTTGCGAAAATGCGCTTTTCTCGCCGAGAAACGCATATTTTTAAAAACATGGCTTGGAACACACAGAAAAGCTTGGAAACATGCTGATTCGACTTGGAAAAATATATTTTTTCAAATTGTAACTTTATCCCAGCAAAAGCCCACTCTTTGAACCCTCCCCGACAGCATTTGCGAAAATGCGCTTTTCTCGCCGAGAAACGCATATTTTTAAAAACATGGCTTGGAACACACAGAAAAGCTTGGAAACATGCTGATTCGATTTAGAAAAATATATTTGGTCCAATTGTAACTTAATCCCAGCAAAAGCCCACTCTTTGAACCCTTCCCGACAGCATTTGCGAAAATGCGCTTTTCTCGCCGAGAAACGCATATTTTTAAAAACATGGCTTGGAACACACAGAAAAGCTTGGAAACATGCTAATTCGACTTGGAAAAATATATTTATTCAAATTTTACCTTTAATCCCAGCAAAAGCCCACTCTTTGAACCCTCCCCGACAGCATTTGCGAAAATGCGCTTTTCTCGCCGAGAAACGCATATTTTTAAAAACATGGCTTGGAACACACAGAAAAGCTTGGAAACATGCTGATTCGACTTGGAAAAATATATTTATTCCAATTGTAACTTTAATCCCAGCAAAAGCCCACTCTTTGAACCCTCCCCGACAGCATTTGCGAAAATGCGCTTTTCTCGCCGAGAAACGCATATTTTTAAAAACATGGCTTGGAACACACAGAAAAGCTTGGAAACATGCTGATTCGACTTAGAAAAATATATTTGGTCCAATTGTAACTTAATCCCAGCAAAAGCCCACTCTTTGCACCCTTCCCGACAGCATTTGCGAAAATGCGCTTTTCTCGCCGAGAAACGCATATTTTTAAAAACATGGCTTGGAACACACAGAAAAGCTTGGAAACATGCTAATTCGACTTGGAAAAATATATTTATTCAAATTTTACCTTTAATCCAGCAAAAGCCCACTCTTTGAACCCTCCCCGACAGCATTTGCGAAAATGCGCTTTTCTCGCCGAGAAACGCATATTTTTAAAAACATGGCTTGGAACACACAGAGAAATGCTTGGAAACATGCTGATTCGACTTAGAAAAATATATTTGGTCCAATTGTAACTTAATCCCAGCAAAAGCCCACTCTTTGCACCCTTCCCGACAGCATTTGCGAAAATGCGCTTTTCTCGCCGAGAAACGCATATTTTTAAAAACATGGCTTGGAACACACAGAAAAGCTTGGAAACATGCTGATTCGACTTAGAAAAATATATTTGGTCCAATTGTAACTTAATCCCAGCAAAAGCCCACTCTTTGCACCCTTCCCGACAGCATTTGCGAAAATGCGCTTTTCTCGCCGAGAAACGCATATTTTTAAAAACATGGCTTGGAACACACAGAAAAGCTTGGAAACATGCTGATTCGACTTAGAAAAATATATTTGGTCCAATTGTAACTTAATCCCAGCAAAAGCCCACTCTTTGCACCCTTCCCGACAGCATTTGCGAAAATGCGCTTTTCTCGCCGAGAAACGCATATTTTTAAAAACATGGCTTGGAACACACAGAAAAGCTTGGAAACATGCTAATTCGACTTGGAAAAATATATTTATTCAAATTTTACCTTTATCCCAGCAAAAGCCCACTCTTTGAACCCTCCCCGACAGCATTTGCGAAAATGCGCTTTTCTCGCCGAGAAACGCATATTTTTAAAAACATGGCTTGGAACACACAGAGAAATGCTTGGAAACATGCTGATTCGACTTAGAAAAATATATTTGGTCCAATTGTAACTTAATCCCAGCAAAAGCCCACTCTTTGCACCCTTCCCGACAGCATTTGCGAAAATGCGCTTTTTTCGCCGAGAAACGCATATTTTTAAAAACATGGCTTGGAACACACAGAAAAGCTTGGAAACATGCTGATTCGACTTGGAAAAATATATTTGGTCCAATTGTAACTTAATCCCAGCAAAAGCCCACTCTTTGAACCCTCCCCGACAGCATTTGCGAAAATGCGCTTTTCTCGCCGAGAAACGCATATTTTTAAAAACATGGCTTGGAACACACAGAAAAGCTTGGAAACATGCTGATTCGACTTAGAAAAATATATTTGGTCCAATTGTAACTTAATCCCAGCAAAAGCCCACTCTTTGAACCCTCCCCGACAGCATTTGCGAAAATGCGCTTTTCTCGCCGAGAAACGCATATTTTTAAAAACATGGCTTGGAACACACAGAAAAGCTTGGAAACATGCTGATTCGACTTAGAAAAATATATTTGGTCCAATTGTAACTTAATCCCAGCAAAAGCCCACTCTTTGCACCCTTCCCGACAGCATTTGCGAAAATGCGCTTTTCTCGCCGAGAAACGCATATTTTTAAAAACATGGCTTGGAACACACAGAAAAGCTTGGAAACATGCTGATTCGACTTAGAAAAATATATTTATTCAAATTTTACCTTTATCCCAGCAAAAGCCCACTCTTTGAACCCTCCCCGACAGCATTTGCGAAAATGCGCTTTTCGCCGAGAAACGCATATTTTTAAAAACATGGCTTTGAACACACAGAAAAGCTTGGAAACATGCTGATTCGACTTAGAAAAATATATTTGGTCCAATTGTAACTTAATCCCAGCAAAAGCCCACTCTTTGCACCCTTCCCGACAGCATTTGCGAAAATGCGCTTTTCTCGCCGAGAAACGCATATTTTTAAAAACATGGCTTGGAACACACAGAAAAGCTTGGAAACATGCTGATTCGACTTGGAAAAATATATTTGGTCCAATTGTAACTTAATCCCAGCAAAAGCCCACTCTTTGAACCCTCCCCGACAGCATTTGCGAAAATGCGCTTTTCTCGCCGAGAAACGCATATTTTTAAAAACATGGCTTGGAACACACAGAAAAGCTTGGAAACATGCTGATTCGACTTAGAAAAATATATTTGGTCCAATTGTAACTTAATCCCAGCAAAAGCCCACTCTTTGAACCCTTCCCGACAGCATTTGCGAAAATGCGCTTTTCTCGCCGAGAAACGCATATTTTTAAAAACATGGCTTGGAACACACAGAAAAGCTTGGAAACATGCTGATTCGACTTGGAAAAATATATTTGGTCCAATTGTAACTTAATCCCAGCAAAAGCCCACTCTTTGAACCCTCCCCGACAGCATTTGCGAAAATGCGCTTTTCTCGCCGAGAAACGCATATTTTTAAAAACATGGCTTGGAACACACAGAAAAGCTTGGAAACATGCTGATTCGACTTGGAAAAATATATTTGGTCCAATTGTAACTTAATCCCAGCAAAAGCCCACTCTTTGAACCCTCCCCGACAGCATTTGCGAAAATGCGCTTTTCTCGCCGAGAAACGCATATTTTTAAAAACATGGCTTGGAACACACAGAAAAGCTTGGAAACATGCTGATTCGACTTAGAAAAATATATTTGGTCCAATTGTAACTTAATCCCAGCAAAAGCCCACTCTTTGCACCCTTCCCGACAGCATTTGCGAAAATGCGCTTTTCTCGCCGAGAAACGCATATTTTTAAAAACATGGCTTGGAACACACAGAAAAGCTTGGAAACATGCTGATTCGACTTGGAAAAATATATTTATTCAAATTTTACCTTTAATCCCAGCAAAAGCCCACTCTTTGAACCCTCCCCGACAGCATTTGCGAAAATACGCTTTTCTCGCCGAGAAACGCATATTTTTAAAAACATGGCTTGGAACACACAGAAAAGCTTGGAAACATGCTGATTCGACTTAGAAAAATATATTTGGTCCAATTGTAACTTAATCCCAGCAAAAGCCCACTCTTTGCACCCTTCCCGACAGCATTTGCGAAAATGCGCTTTTCTCGCCGAGAAACGCATATTTTTAAAAACATGGCTTGGAACACACAGAAAAGCTTGGAAACATGCTTATTCGACTTGGAAAAATATATTTATTCCAATTGTAACTTAATCCCAGCAAAAGCCCACTCTTTGAACCCTCCCCGACAGCATTTGCGAAAATGCGCTTTTCTCGCCGAGAAACGCATATTTTTAAAAACATGGCTTGGAACACACAGAAAAGCTTGGAAACATGCTGATTCGACTTAGAAACATATATTTGGTCCAATTGTAACTTAATCCCAGCAAAAGCCCACTTTTTGCACCCTTCCCGACAGCATTTGCGAAAATGCGCTTTTCTCGCCGAGAAACGCATATTTTTAAAAACATGGCTTGGAACACACAGAAAAGCTTGGAAACATGCTGATTCGACTTGGAAAAATATATTTGGTCCAATTGTAACTTAATCCCAGCAAAAGCCCACTCTTTGAACCCTCCCCGACAGCATTTGCGAAAATGCGCTTTTCTCGCCGAGAAACGCATATTTTTAAAA
The DNA here is from genome assembly GCA_030347415.2 of Decapterus maruadsi. NCBI lineage: Eukaryota > Metazoa > Chordata > Actinopteri > Carangiformes > Carangidae > Decapterus > Decapterus maruadsi. The sequence continues at coordinate 37,197 of JARUPV020000028.1, read as the reverse complement.
ACATGGCTTGGAACACACAGAAAAGCTTGGAAACATGCTGATTCGACTTAGAAAAATATATTTGGTCCAATTGTAACTTAATCCCAGCAAAAGCCCACTCTTTGAACCCTCCCCGACAGCATTTGCGAAAATGCGCTTTTCTCGCCGAGAAACGCATATTTTTAAAAACATGGCTTGGAACACACAGAAAAGCTTGGAAACATGCTGATTCGACTTAGAAAAATATATTTGGTCCAATTGTAACTTAATCCCAGCAAAAGCCCACTCTTTGAACCCTCCCCGACAGCATTTGCGAAAATGCGCTTTTCTCGCCGAGAAACGCATATTTTTAAAAACATGGCTTGGAACACACAGAAAAGCTTGGAAACATGCTGATTCGACTTAGAAAAATATATTTGGTCCAATTGTAACTTAATCCCAGCAAAAGCCCACTCTTTGCACCCTTCCCGACAGCATTTGCGAAAATGCGCTTTTCGCCGAGAAACGCATATTTTTAAAAACATGGCTTGGAACACACAGAAAAGCTTGGAAACATGCTGATTCGACTTAGAAAAATATATTTGGTCCAATTGTAACTTAATCCCAGCAAAAGCCCACTCTTTGCACCCTTCCCGACAGCATTTGCGAAAATGCGCTTTTTCGCCGAGAAACGCATATTTTTAAAAACATGGCTTGGAACACACAGAAAAGCTTGGAAACATGCTGATTCGACTTAGAAAAATATATTTGGTCCAATTGTAACTTAATCCCAGCAAAAGCCCACTCTTTGCACCCTCCCCGACAGCATTTGCGAAAATGCGCTTTTCTCGCCGAGAAACGCATATTTTTAAAAACATGGCTTGGAACACACAGAAAAGCTTGGAAACATGCTAATTCGACTTGGAAAAATATATTTATTCAAATTTTACCTTTATCCCAGCAAAAGCCCACTCTTTGAACCCTCCCCGACAGCATTTGCGAAAATGCGCTTTTCTCGCCGAGAAACGCATATTTTTAAAAACATGGCTTGGAACACACAGAAATGCTTGGAAACATGCTGATTCGACTTGGAAAAATATATTTGGTCCAATTGTAACTTAATCCCAGCAAAAGCCCACTCTTTGCACCCTTCCCGACAGCATTTGCGAAAATGCGCTTTTCTCGCCGAGAAACGCATATTTTTAAAAACATGGCTTGGAACACACAGAAAAGCTTGGAAACATGCTGATTCGACTTAGAAAAATATATTTGGTCCAATTGTAACTTAATCCCAGCAAAAGCCCACTCTTTGCACCCTTCCCGACAGCATTTGCGAAAATGCGCTTTTCTCGCCGAGAAACGCATATTTTTAAAAACATGGCTTGGAACACACAGAAAAGCTTGGAAACATGCTGATTCGACTTAGAAAAATATATTTATTCAAATTTTACCTTTATCCCAGCAAAAGCCCACTCTTTGAACCCTCCCCGACAGCATTTGCGAAAATGCGCTTTTCTCGCCGAGAAACGCATATTTTTAAAAACATGGCTTGGAACACACAGAAAAGCTTGGAAACATGCTGATTCGACTTAGAAAAATATATTTGGTCCAATTGTAACTTAATCCCAGCAAAAGCCCACTCTTTGCACCCTTCCCGACAGCATTTGCGAAAATGCGCTTTTCTCGCCGAGAAACGCATATTTTTAAAAACATGGCTTGGAACACACAGAAAAGCTTGGAAACATGCTGATTCGACTTAGAAAAATATATTTGGTCCAATTGTAACTTAATCCCAGCAAAAGCCCACTCTTTGCACCCTTCCCGACAGCATTTGCGAAAATGCGCTTTTCTCGCCGAGAAACGCATATTTTTAAAAACATGGCTTGGAACACACAGAAAAGCTTGGAAACATGCTGATTCGACTTAGAAAAATATATTTGGTCCAATTGTAACTTAATCCCAGCAAAAGCCCACTCTTTGAACCCTCCCCGACAGCATTTGCGAAAATGCGCTTTTCTCGCCGAGAAACGCATATTTTTAAAAACATGGCTTGGAACACACAGAAAAGCTTGGAAACATGCTGATTCGACTTAGAAAAATATATTTGGTCCAATTGTAACTTAATCCCAGCAAAAGCCCACTCTTTGAACCCTCCCCGACAGCATTTGCGAAAATGCGCTTTTCTCGCCGAGAAACGCATATTTTTAAAAACATGGCTTGGAACACACAGAAAAGCTTGGAAACATGCTGATTCGACTTGGAAAAATATATTTGGTCCAATTGTAACTTAATCCCAGCAAAAGCCCACTCTTTGCACCCTTCCCGACAGCATTTGCGAAAATGCGCTTTTCTCGCCGAGAAACGCATATTTTTAAAAACATGGCTTTGAACACACAGAAAAGCTTGGAAACATGCTGATTCGACTTAGAAAAATATATTTGGTCCAATTGTAACTTAATCCCAGCAAAAGCCCACTCTTTGCACCCTCCCCGACAGCATTTGCGAAAATGCGCTTTTCTCGCCGAGAAACGCATATTTTTAAAAACATGGCTTTGAACACACAGAAAAGCTTGGAAACATGCTTATTCGACTTAGAAAAATATATTTTTTCAAATTGTAACTTTATCCCAGCAAAAGCCCACTCTTTGAACCCTCCCCGACAGCATTTGCGAAAATGCGCTTTTCTCGCCGAGAAACGCATATTTTTAAAAACATGGCTTGGAACACACAGAAAAGCTTGGAAACATGCTGATTCGACTTGGAAAAATATATTTGGTCCAATTGTAACTTAATCCCAGCAAAAGCCCACTCTTTGCACCCTTCCCGACAGCATTTGCGAAAATGCGCTTTTCTCGCCGAGAAACGCATATTTTTAAAAACATGGCTTTGAACACACAGAAAAGCTTGGAAACATGCTGATTCGACTCAGAAAAATATATTTGGTCCAATTGTAACTTAATCCCAGCAAAAGCCCACTATTTGAACCCTCCCCGACAGCATTTGCGAAAATGCGCTTTTCTCGCCGAGAAACGCATATTTTTAAAAACATGGCTTGGAACACACAGAAAAGCTTGGAAACATGCTGATTCGACTTGGAAAAATATATTTGGTCCAATTGTAACTTAATCCCAGCAAAAGCCCACTCTTTGCACCCTTCCCGACAGCATTTGCGAAAATGCGCTTTTCTCGCCGAGAAACGCATATTTTTAAAAACATGGCTTGGAACACACAGAAAAGCTTGGAAACATGCTGATTCGACTTGGAAAAATATATTTGGTCCAATTGTAACTTAATCCCAGCAAAAGCCCACTCTTTGCACCCTTCCCGACAGCATTTGCGAAAATGCGCTTTTCTCGCCGAGAAACGCATATTTTTAAAAACATGGCTTGGAACACACAGAAAAGCTTGGAAACATGCTGATTCGACTTAGAAAAATATATTTGGTCCAATTGTAACTTAATCCCAGCAAAAGCCCACTCTTTGAACCCTCCCCGACAGCATTTGCGAAAATGCGCTTTTCTCGCCGAGAAACGCATATTTTTAAAAACATGGCTTGGAACACACAGAAAAGCTTGGAAACATGCTAATTCGACTTAGAAAAATATATTTATTCAAATTTTACCTTTATCCCAGCAAAAGCCCACTCTTTGAACCCTCCCCGACAGCATTTGCGAAAATGCGCTTTTCTCGCCGAGAAACGCATATTTTTAAAAACATGGCTTGGAACACACAGAAAAGCTTGGAAACATGCTGATTCGACTTAGAAAAATATATTTGGTCCAATTGTAACTTAATCCCAGCAAAAGCCCACTCTTTGCACCCTCCCCGACAGCATTTGCGAAAATGCGCTTTTCTCGCCGAGAAACGCATATTTTTAAAAACATGGCTTGGAACACACAGAAAAGCTTGGAAACATGCTGATTCGACTTGGAAAAATATATTTGGTCCAATTGTAACTTAATCCCAGCAAAAGCCCACTCTTTGAACCCTCCCCGACAGCATTTGCGAAAATGCGCTTTTCTCGCCGAGAAACGCATATTTTTAAAAACATGGCTTGGAACACACAGAAAAGCTTGGAAACATGCTGATTCGACTTGGAAAAATATATTTGGTCCAATTGTAACTTAATCCCAGCAAAAGCCCACTCTTTGCACCCTTCCCGACAGCATTTGCGAAAATGCGCTTTTCTCGCCGAGAAACGCATATTTTTAAAAACATGGCTTGGAACACACAGAAAAGCTTGGAAACATGCTGATTCGACTTAGAAAAATATATTTGGTCCAATTGTAACTTAATCCCAGCAAAAGCCCACTCTTTGCACCCTTCCCGACAGCATTTGCGAAAATGCGCTTTTTTCGCCGAGAAACGCATATTTTTAAAAACATGGCTTGGAACACACAGAAAAGCTTGGAAACATGCTAATTCGACTTAGAAAAATATATTTATTCAAATTTTACCTTTATCCCAGCAAAAGCCCACTCTTTGAACCCTCCCCGACAGCATTTGCGAAAATGCGCTTTTCTCGCCGAGAAACGCATATTTTTAAAAACATGGCTTGGAACACACAGAAAAGCTTGGAAACATGCTGATTCGACTCAGAAAAATATATTTGGTCCAATTGTAACTTAATCCCAGCAAAAGCCCACTCTTTGAACCCTCCCCGACAGCATTTGCGAAAATGCGCTTTTCTCGCCGAGAAACGCATATTTTTAAAAACATGGCTTGGAACACACAGAAAAGCTTGGAAACATGCTGATTCGACTTGGAAAAATATATTTGGTCCAATTGTAACTTAATCCCAGCAAAAGCCCACTCTTTGCACCCTTCCCGACAGCATTTGCGAAAATGCGCTTTTCTCGCCGAGAAACGCATATTTTTAAAAACATGGCTTGGAACACACAGAAAAGCTTGGAAACATGCTGATTCGACTTAGAAAAATATATTTGGTCCAATTGTAACTTAATCCCAGCAAAAGCCCACTCTTTGCACCCTTCCCGACAGCATTTGCGAAAATGCGCTTTTTTCGCCGAGAAACGCATATTTTTAAAAACATGGCTTGGAACACACAGAAAAGCTTGGAAACATGCTGATTCGACTTAGAAAAATATATTTGGTCCAATTGTAACTTAATCCCAGCAAAAGCCCACTCTTTGAACCCTCCCCGACAGCATTTGCGAAAATGCGCTTTTCGCCGAGAAACGCATATTTTTAAAAACATGGCTTGGAACACACAGAAAAGCTTGGAAACATGCTGATTCGACTTAGAAAAATATATTTGGTCCAATTGTAACTTAATCCCAGCAAAAGCCCACTCTTTGAACCCTCCCCGACAGCATTTGCGAAAATGCGCTTTTCTCGCCGAGAAACGCATATTTTTAAAAACATGGCTTGGAACACACAGAAAAGCTTGGAAACATGCTGATTCGACTTGGAAAAATATATTTGGTCCAATTGTAACTTAATCCCAGCAAAAGCCCACTCTTTGCACCCTTCCCGACAGCATTTGCGAAAATGCGCTTTTCTCGCCGAGAAACGCATATTTTTAAAAACATGGCGTGGAACACACAGAAAAGCTTGGAAACATGCTGATTCGATTTAGAAAAATATATTTGGTCCAATTGTAACTTAATCCCAGCAAAAGCCCACTCTTTGCACCCTTCCCGACAGCATTTGCGAAAATGCGCTTTTCTCGCCGAGAAACGCATATTTTTAAAAACATGGCTTGGAACACACAGAAATGCTTGGAAACATGCTGATTCGACTTAGAAAAATATATTTATTCAATTGTACCTTTAATCCCAGCAAAAGCCCACTCTTTGAACCCTCCCCGACAGCATTTGCGAAAATGCGCTTTTCTCGCCGAGAAACGCATATTTTTAAAAACATGGCTTGGAACACACAGAAAAGCTTGGAAACATGCTGATTCGACTTGGAAAAATATATTTGGTCCAATTGTAACTTAATCCCAGCAAAAGCCCACTCTTTGCACCCTTCCCGACAGCATTTGCGAAAATGCGCTTTTCTCGCCGAGAAACGCATATTTTTAAAAACATGGCTTGGAACACACAGAAAGGCTTGGAAACATGCTAATTCGACTTAGAAAAATATATTTGGTCCAATTGTAACTTAATCCCAGCAAAAGCCCACTCTTTGAACCCTCCCCGACAGCATTTGCGAAAATGCGCTTTTCTCGCCGAGAAACGCATATTTTTAAAAACATGGCTTGGAACACACAGAAAAGCTTGGAAACATGCTGATTCGACTTGGAAAAATATATTTGGTCCAATTGTAACTTAATCCCAGCAAAAGCCCACTCTTTGCACCCTTCCCGACAGCATTTGCGAAAATGCGCTTTTCTCGCCGAGAAACGCATATTTTTAAAAACATGGCTTGGAACACACAGAAAAGCTTGGAAACATGCTAATTCGACTTAGAAAAATATATTTGGTCCAATTGTAACTTAATCCCAGCAAAAGCCCACTCTTTGCACCCTTCCCGACAGCATTTGCGAAAATGCGCTTTTCTCGCCGAGAAACGCATATTTTTAAAAACATGGCTTGGAACACACAGAAAAGCTTGGAAACATGCTGATTCGACTTAGAAAAATATATTTGGTCCAATTGTAACTTAATCCCAGCAAAAGCCCACTCTTTGAACCCTCCCCGACAGCATTTGCGAAAATGCGCTTTTCTCGCCGAGAAACGCATATTTTTAAAAACATGGCTTGGAACACACAGAAAAGCTTGGAAACATGCTGATTCGACTTAGAAAAATATATTTGGTCCAATTGTAACTTAATCCCAGCAAAAGCCCACTCTTTGAACCCTCCCCGACAGCATTTGCGAAAATGCGCTTTTCTCGCCGAGAAACGCATATTTTTAAAAACATGGCTTGGAACACACAGAAAAGCTTGGAAACATGCTGATTCGACTTAGAAAAATATATTTGGTCCAATTGTAACTTAATCCCAGCAAAAGCCCACTCTTTGCACCCTTCCCGACAGCATTTGCGAAAATGCGCTTTTCTCGCCGAGAAACGCATATTTTTAAAAACATGGCTTGGAACACACAGAAAAGCTTGGAAACATGCTGATTCGACTTAGAAAAATATATTTGGTCCAATTGTAACTTAATCCCAGCAAAAGCCCACTCTTTGAACCCTCCCCGACAGCATTTGCGAAAATGCGCTTTTTCTCGCCGAGAAACGCATATTTTTAAAAACATGGCTTGGAACACACAGAAAAGCTTGGAAACATGCTGATTCGACTTAGAAAAATATATTTGGTCCAATTGTAACTTAATCCCAGCAAAAGCCCACTCTTTGAACCCTCCCCGACAGCATTTGCGAAAATGCGCTTTTCTCGCCGAGAAACGCATATTTTTAAAAACATGGCTTGGAACACACAGAAAAGCTTGGAAACATGCTGATTCGACTTAGAAAAATATATTTGGTCCAATTGTAACTTAATCCCAGCAAAAGCCCACTCTTTGCACCCTTCCCGACAGCATTTGCGAAAATGCGCTTTTCTCGCCGAGAAACGCATATTTTTAAAAACATGGCTTGGAACACACAGAAAAGCTTGGAAACATGCTGATTCGACTTGGAAAAATATATTTGGTCCAATTGTAACTTAATCCCAGCAAAAGCCCACTCTTTGAACCCTCCCCGACAGCATTTGCGAAAATGCGCTTTTCTCGCCGAGAAACGCATATTTTTAAAAACATGGCTTGGAACACACAGAAAAGCTTGGAAACATGCTGATTCGACTTAGAAAAATATATTTGGTCCAATTGTAACTTAATCCCAGCAAAAGCCCACTCTTTGAACCCTCCCCGACAGCATTTGCGAAAATGCGCTTTTCTCGCCGAGAAACGCATATTTTTAAAAACATGGCTTGGAACACACAGAAAAGCTTGGAAACATGCTGATTCGACTTGGAAAAATATATTTGGTCCAATTGTAACCTAATCCCAGCAAAAGCCCACTCTTTGAACCTTCCCCGACAGCATTTGCGAAAATGCGCTTTTCTCGCCGAGAAACGCATATTTTTAAAAACATGGCTTGGAACACACAGAAAAGCTGGGAAACATGCTGATTCGACTTGGAAAAATATATTTGGTCCAATTGTAACCTAATCCCAGCAAAAGCCCACTTTTTGCACCCTTCCCGACAGCATTTGCGAAAATGCGCTTTTCTCGCCGAGAAACGCATATTTTTAAAAACATGGCTTGGAACACACAGAAAAGCTTGGAAACATGCTGATTCGACTTAGAAAAATATGTTTGGTCCAATTGTAACTTAATCCCAGCAAAAGCCCACTCTTTGCACCCTTCCCGACAGCATTTGCGAAAATTCGCTTTTCTCGCCGAGAAACGCATATTTTTTAAAACATGGCTTGGAACACACAGAAAAGCTTGGAAACATGCTGATTCGACTTAGAAAAATATATTTGGTCCAATTGTAACTTAATCCCAGCAAAAGCCCACTCTTTGAACCCTCCCCGACAGCATTTGCGAAAATGCGCTTTTCTCGCCGAGAAACGCATATTTTTAAAAACATGGCTTGGAACACACAGAAAAGCTTGGAAACATGCTGATTCGACTTGGAAAAATATATTTGGTCCAATTGTAACTTAATCCCAGCAAAAGCCCACTCTTTGAACCCTCCCCGACAGCATTTGCGAAAATGCGCTTTTCTCGCCGAGAAACGCATATTTTTAAAAACATGGCTTGGAACACACAGAAAAGCTTGGAAACATGCTGATTCGACTTAGAAAAATATATTTGGTCCAATTGTAACTTAATCCCAGCAAAAGCCCACTCTTTGCACCCTTCCCGACAGCATTTGCGAAAATGCGCTTTTTTCGCCGAGAAACGCATATTTTTAAAAACATGGCTTGGAACACACAGAAAAGCTTGGAAACATGCTGATTCGACTTAGAAAAATATATTTGGTCCAATTGTAACTTAATCCCAGCAAAAGCCCACTCTTTGAACCCTCCCCGACAGCATTTGCGAAAATGCGCTTTTCTCGCCGAGAAACGCATATTTTTAAAAACATGGCTTGGAACACACAGAAAAGCTTGGAAACATGCTGATTCGACTTAGAAAAATATATTTGGTCCAATTGTAACTTAATCCCAGCAAAAGCCCACTCTTTGAACCCTCCCCGACAGCATTTGCGAAAATGCGCTTTTCTCGCCGAGAAACGCATATTTTTAAAAACATGGCTTGGAACACACAGAAAAGCTTGGAAACATGCTGATTCGACTTGGAAAAATATATTTGGTCCAATTGTAACTTAATCCCAGCAAAAGCCCACTCTTTGAACCCTCCCCGACAGCATTTGCGAAAATGCGCTTTTCTCGCCGAGAAACGCATATTTTTAAAAACATGGCTTGGAACACACAGAAAAGCTTGGAAACATGCTGATTCGACTTGGAAAAATATATTTGGTCCAATTGTAACTTAATCCCAGCAAAAGCCCACTCTTTGAACCCTCCCCGACAGCATTTGCGAAAATGCGCTTTTCTCGCCGAGAAACGCATATTTTTAAAAACATGGCTTGGAACACACAGAAAAGCTTGGAAACATGCTGATTCGACTTGGAAAAATATATTTGGTCCAATTGTAACTTAATCCCAGCAAAAGCCCACTCTTTGCACCCTTCCCGACAGCATTTGCGAAAATGCGCTTTTCTCGCCGAGAAACGCATATTTTTAAAAACATGGCTTGGAACACACAGAAAAGCTTGGAAACATGCTGATTCGACTTAGAAAAATATATTTGGTCCAATTGTAACTTAATCCCAGCAAAAGCCCACTCTTTGCACCCTTCCCGACAGCATTTGCGAAAATGCGCTTTTCTCGCCGAGAAACGCATATTTTTAAAAACATGGCTTGGAACACACAGAAAAGCTTGGAAACATGCTGATTCGACTTAGAAAAATATATTTGGTCCAATTGTAACTTAATCCCAGCAAAAGCCCACTCTTTGCACCCTCCCCGACAGCATTTGCGAAAATGCGCTTTTCTCGCCGAGAAACGCATATTTTTAAAAACATGGCTTGGAACACACAGAAAAGCTTGGAAACATGCTGATTCGACTTGGAAAAATATATTTGGTCCAATTGTAACTTAATCCCAGCAAAAGCCCACTCTTTGAACCCTCCCCGACAGCATTTGCGAAAATGCGCTTTTCTCGCCGAGAAACGCATATTTTTAAAAACATGGCTTGGAACACACAGAAAAGCTTGGAAACATGCTGATTCGACTTGGAAAAATATATTTGGTCCAATTGTAACTTAATCCCAGCAAAAGCCCACTCTTTGCACCCTTCCCGACAGCATTTGCGAAAATGCGCTTTTCTCGCCGAGAAACGCATATTTTTAAAAACATGGCTTGGAACACACAGAAAAGCTTGGAAACATGCTGATTCGACTTAGAAAAATATATTTGGTCCAATTGTAACTTAATCCCAGCAAAAGCCCACTCTTTGCACCCTTCCCGACAGCATTTGCGAAAATGCGCTTTTCTCGCCGAGAAACGCATATTTTTAAAAACATGGCTTGGAACACACAGAAAAGCTTGGAAACATGCTGATTCGACTAAGAAAAATATATTTGGTCCAATTGTAACTTAATCCCAGCAAAAGCCCACTCTTTGAACCCTCCCCGACAGCATTTGCGAAAATGCGCTTTTCTCGCCGAGAAACGCATATTTTTAAAAACATGGCTTGGAACACACAGAAAAGCTTGGAAACATGCTGATTCGACTTGGAAAAATATATTTGGTCCAATTGTAACTTAATCCCAGCAAAAGCCCACTCTTTGCACCCTTCCCGACAGCATTTGCGAAAATGCGCTTTTCGCCGAGAAACGCATATTTTTAAAAACATGGCTTGGAACACACAGAAAAGCTTGGAAACATGCTGATTCGACTTGGAAAAATATATTTGGTCCAATTGTAACTTAATCCCAGCAAAAGCCCACTCTTTGCACCCTTCCCGACAGCATTTGCGAAAATGCGCTTTTCTCGCCGAGAAACGCATATTTTTAAAAACATGGCTTGGAACACACAGAAAAGCTTGGAAACATGCTGATTCGACTTAGAAAAATATATTTGGTCCAATTGTAACTTAATCCCAGCAAAAGCCCACTCTTTGAACCCTCCCCGACAGCATTTGCGAAAATGCGCTTTTCTCGCCGAGAAACGCATATTTTTAAAAACATGGCTTGGAACACACAGAAAAGCTTGGAAACATGCTGATTCGACTTGGAAAAATATATTTGGTCCAATTGTAACTTAATCCCAGCAAAAGCCCACTCTTTGAACCCTCCCCGACAGCATTTGCGAAAATGCGCTTTTCTCGCCGAGAAACGCATATTTTTAAAAACATGGCTTGGAACACACAGAAAAGCTTGGAAACATGCTGATTCGACTTGGAAAAATATATTTGGTCCAATTGTAACTTAATCCCAGCAAAAGCCCACTCTTTGCACCCTTCCCGACAGCATTTGCGAAAATGCGCTTTTCTCGCCGAGAAACGCATATTTTTAAAAACATGGCTTGGAACACACAGAAAAGCTTGGAAACATGCTGATTCGACTTAGAAAAATATATTTGGTCCAATTGTAACTTAATCCCAGCAAAAGCCCACTCTTTGCACCCTTCCCGACAGCATTTGCGAAAATGCGCTTTTTTCGCCGAGAAACGCATATTTTTAAAAACATGGCTTGGAACACACAGAAAAGCTTGGAAACATGCTGATTCGACTTAGAAAAATATATTTGGTCCAATTGTAACTTAATCCCAGCAAAAGCCCACTCTTTGCACCCTCCCCGACAGCATTTGCGAAAATGCGCTTTTCTCGCCGAGAAACGCATATTTTTAAAAACATGGCTTGGAACACACAGAAAAGCTTGGAAACATGCTGATTCGACTTGGAAAAATATATTTATTCCAATTGTAACTTTATCCCAGCAAAAGCCCACTCTTTGAACCCTCCCCGACAGCATTTGCGAAAATGCGCTTTTCTCGCCGAGAAACGCATATTTTTAAAAACATGGCTTGGAACACACAGAAAAGCTTGGAAACATGCTGATTCGACTTGGAAAAATATATTTGGTCCAATTGTAACTTAATCCCAGCAAAAGCCCACTCTTTGCACCCTTCCCGACAGCATTTGCGAAAATGCGCTTTTCTCGCCGAGAAACGCATATTTTTAAAAACATGGCTTGGAACACACAGAAAAGCTTGGAAACATGCTGATTCGACTTAGAAAAATATATTTGGTCCAATTGTAACTTAATCCCAGCAAAAGCCCACTCTTTGCACCCTACCCGACAGCATTTGCGAAAATGCGCTTTTATCGGCGAGAAACGCATATTTTTAAAAACATGGCTTTGAACACACAGAAAAGCTTGGAAACATGCTGATTCGACTTAGAAAAATATATTTGGTCCAATTGTAACTTAATCCCAGCAAAAGCCCACTCTTTGAACCCTCCCCGACAGCATTTGCGAAAATGCGCTTTTCTCGCCGAGAAACGCATATTTTTAAAAACATGGCTTGGAACACACAGAAAAGCTTGGAAACATGCTGATTCGACTTGGAAAAATATATTTGGTCCAATTGTAACTTAATCCCAGCAAAAGCCCACTCTTTGCACCCTTCCCGACAGCATTTGCGAAAATGCGCTTTTCTCGCCGAGAAACGCATATTTTTAAAAACATGGCTTGGAACACACAGAAAAGCTTGGAAACATGCTGATTCGACTTGGAAAAATATATTTGGTCCAATTGTAACTTAATCCCAGCAAAAGCCCACTCTTTGCACCCTTCCCGACAGCATTTGCGAAAATGCGCTTTTCTCGCCGAGAAACGCATATTTTTAAAAACATGGCTTGGAACACACAGAAAAGCTTGGAAACATGCTGATTCGACTTAGAAAAATATATTTGGTCCAATTGTAACTTAATCCCAGCAAAAGCCCACTCTTTGAACCCTCCCCGACAGCATTTGCGAAAATGCGCTTTTCTCGCCGAGAAACGCATATTTTTAAAAACATGGCTTGGAACACACAGAAAAGCTTGGAAACATGCTGATTCGACTTAGAAAAATATATTTGGTCCAATTGTAACTTAATCCCAGCAAAAGCCCACTCTTTGAACCCTCCCCGACAGCATTTGCGAAAATGCGCTTTTCTCGCCGAGAAACGCATATTTTTAAAAACATGGCTTGGAACACACAGAAAAGCTTGGAAACATGCTGATTCGACTTAGAAAAATATATTTGGTCCAATTGTAACTTAATCCCAGCAAAAGCCCACTCTTTGCACCCTTCCCGACAGCATTTGCGAAAATGCGCTTTTCTCGCCGAGAAACGCATATTTTTAAAAACATGGCTTGGAACACACAGAAAAGCTTGGAAACATGCTGATTCGACTTAGAAAAATATATTTGGTCCAATTGTAACTTAATCCCAGCAAAAGCCCACTCTTTGCACCCTCCCCGACAGCATTTGCGAAAATGCGCTTTTCTCGCCGAGAAACGCATATTTTTAAAAACATGGCTTGGAACACACAGAAAAGCTTGGAAACATGCTGATTCGACTTAGAAAAATATATTTGGTCCAATTGTAACTTAATCCCAGCAAAAGCCCACTCTTTGCACCCTTCCCGACAGCATTTGCGAAAATGCGCTTTTCTCGCCGAGAAACGCATATTTTTAAAAACATGGCTTGGAACACACAGAAAAGCTTGGAAACATGCTGATTCGACTTAGAAAAATATATTTGGTCCAATTGTAACTTAATCCCAGCAAAAGCCCACTCTTTGAACCCTCCCCGACAGCATTTGCGAAAATGCGCTTTTCTCGCCGAGAAACGCATATTTTTAAAAACATGGCTTGGAACACACAGAAAAGCTTGGAAACATGCTGATTCGACTTGGAAAAATATATTTGGTCCAATTGTAACTTAATCCCAGCAAAAGCCCACTCTTTGCACCCTTCCCGACAGCATTTGCGAAAATGCGCTTTTCTCGCCGAGAAACGCATATTTTTAAAAACATGGCTTGGAACACACAGAAAAGCTTGGAAACATGCTGATTCGACTTAGAAAAATATATTTGGTCCAATTGTAACTTAATCCCAGCAAAAGCCCACTCTTTGCACCCTTCCCGACAGCATTTGCGAAAATGCGCTTTTTTCGCCGAGAAACGCATATTTTTAAAAACATGGCTTGGAACACACAGAAAAGCTTGGAAACATGCTGATTCGACTTAGAAAAATATATTTGGTCCAATTGTAACTTAATCCCAGCAAAAGCCCACTCTTTGAACCCTCCCCGACAGCATTTGCGAAAATGCGCTTTTCTCGCCGAGAAACGCATATTTTTAAAAACATGGCTTGGAACACACAGAAAAGCTTGGAAACATGCTGATTCGACTTAGAAAAATATATTTGGTCCAATTGTAACTTAATCCCAGCAAAAGCCCACTCTTTGAACCCTCCCCGACAGCATTTGCGAAAATGCGCTTTTCTCGCCGAGAAACGCATATTTTTAAAAACATGGCTTTGAACACACAGAAAAGCTTGGAAACATGCTGATTCGACTTGGAAAAATATATTTGGTCCAATTGTAACTTAATCCCAGCAAAAGCCCACTCTTTGCACCCTCCCCGACAGCAATTGCGAAAATGCGCTTTTTTCGCCGAGAAACGCATATTTTTAAAAACATGGCTTGGAACACACAGAAAAGCTTGGAAACATGCTGATTCGACTTAGAAAAATATATTTGGTCCAATTGTAACTTAATCCCAGCAAAAGCCCACTCTTTGCATCCTTCCCGACAGCAATTGCGAAAATGCGCTTTTTTCGCCGAGAAACGCATATTTTTAAAAACATGGCTTGGAACACACAGAAAAGCTTGGAAACATGGTGATTCGACTCAGAAAAATATATTTGGTCCAATTGTAACTTAATCCCAGCAAAAGCACACTCTTTGAACCCTCCCCGACAGCATTTGCGAAAATGCGCTTTTCTCGCCGAGAAACGCATATTTTTAAAAACATGGCTTGGAACACACAGAAATGCTTGGAAACATGCTGATTCGACTTGGAAAAATATATTTGGTCCAATTGTAACTTAATCCCAGCAAAAGCCCACTCTTTGAACCCTCCCCGACAGCATTTGCGAAAATGCGCTTTTTTCGCCGAGAAACGCATATTTTTAAAAACATGGCTTGGAACACACAGAAAAGCTTGGAAACATGCTGATTCGACTTAGAAAAATACATTTGGTCCAATTGTAACTTAATCCCAGCAAAAGCCCACTCTTTGAACCCTCCCCGACAGCATTTGCGAAAATGCGCTTTTCTCGCCGAGAAACGCATATTTTTAAAAACATGGCTTGGAACACACAGAAAAGCTTGGAAACATGCTGATTCGACTTGGAAAAATATATTTGGTCCAATTGTAACTTAATCCCAGCAAAAGCCCACTCTTTGCACCCTTCCCGACAGCATTTGCGAAAATGCGCTTTTCTCGCCGAGAAACGCATATTTTTAAAAACATGGCTTGGAACACACAGAAAAGCTTGGAAACATGCTGATTCGACTTAGAAAAATATATTTGGTCCAATTGTAACTTAATCCCAGCAAAAGCCCACTCTTTGCACCCTTCCCGACAGCATTTGCGAAAATGCGCTTTTCTCGCCGAGAAACGCATATTTTTAAAAACATGGCTTGGAACACACAGAAAAGCTTGGAAACATGCTGATTCGACTTAGAAAAATATATTTGGTCCAATTGTAACTTAATCCCAGCAAAAGCCCACTGTTTGCACCCTCCCGACAGCATTTGCGAAAATGCGCTTTTCTCGCCGAGAAACGCATATTTTTAAAAACATGGCTTGGAACACACAGAAATGCTTGGAAACATGCTGATTCGACTTGGAAAAATATATTTGGTCCAATTGTAACTTAATCCCAGCAAAAGCCCACTCTTTGCACCCTTCCCGACAGCATTTGCGAAAATGCGCTTTTCTCGCCGAGAAACGCATATTTTTAAAAACATGGCTTGGAACACACAGAAAAGCTTGGAAACATGCTGATTCGATTTAGAAAAAATATATTTGGTCCAATTGTAACTTAATCCCAGCAAAAGCCCACTCTTTGAACCCTCCCCGACAGCATTTGCGAAAATGCGCTTTTCTCGCCGAGAAACGCATATTTTTAAAAACATGGCTTGGAACACACAGAAATGCTTGGAAACATGCTGATTCGACTTGGAAAAATATATTTGGTCCAATTGTAACTTAATCCCAGCAAAAGCCCACTCTTTGCACCCTTCCCGACAGCATTTGCGAAAATGCGCTTTTCTCGCCGAGAAACGCATATTTTTAAAAACATGGCTTGGAACACACAGAAATGCTTGGAAACATGCTGATTCGACTTAGAAAAATATATTTGGTCCAATTGTAACTTAATCCCAGCAAAAGCCCACTCTTTGCACCCTTCCCGACAGCATTTGCGAAAATGCGCTTTTCTCGCCGAGAAACGCATATTTTTAAAAACATGGCTTGGAACACACACAGAAATGCTTGGAAACATGCTGATTCGACTTGGAAAAATATATTTGGTCCAATTGTAACTTAATCCCAGCAAAAGCCCACTCTTTGAACCCTCCCCGACAGCATTTGCGAAAATGCGCTTTTCTCGCCGAGAAACGCATATTTTTAAAAACATGGCTTGGAACACACAGAAAAGCTTGGAAACATGCTGATTCGACTTGGAAAAATATATTTGGTCCAATTGTAACTTAATCCCAGCAAAAGCCCACTCTTTGCACCCTTCCCGACAGCATTTGCGAAAATGCGCTTTTCTCGCCGAGAAACGCATATTTTTAAAAACATGGCTTGGAACACACAGAAAAGCTTGGAAACATGCTGATTCGACTCAGAAAAATATATTTGGTCCAATTGTAACTTAATCCCAGCAAAAGCCCACTCTTTGCACCCTTCCCGACAGCATTTGCGAAAATGCGCTTTTCTCGCCGAGAAACGCATATTTTTAAAAACATGGCTTGGAACACACAGAAAAGCTTGGAAACATGCTGATTCGACTTGGAAAAATATATTTGGTCCAATTGTAACTTAATCCCAGCAAAAGCCCACTCTTTGCACCCTTCCCGACAGCATTTGCGAAATTGCGCTTTTCTCGCCGAGAAACGCATATTTTTAAAAACATGGCTTGGAACACACAGAAAAGCTTGGAAACATGCTGATTCGACTTGGAAAAATATATTTGGTCCAATTGTAACTTAATCCCAGCAAAAGCCCACTCTTTGCACCCTTCCCGACAGCATTTGCGAAAATGCGCTTTTCTCGCCGAGAAACGCATATTTTTAAAAACATGGCTTGGAACACACAGAAAAGCTTGGAAACATGCTGATTCGACTTGGAAAAATATATTTGGTCCAATTGTAACTTAATCCCAGCAAAAGCCCACTCTTTGCACCCTTCCCGACAGCATTTGCGAAAATGCGCTTTTCGCAGAGAAACGCATATTTTTAAAAACATGGCTTGGAACACACAGAAAAGCTTGGAAACATGCTGATTCGACTTAGAAAAATATATTTGGTCCAATTGTAACTTAATCCCAGCAAAAGCCCACTCTTTGCACCCTCCCCGACAGCATTTGCGAAAATGCGCTTTTCTCGCCGAGAAACGCATATTTTTAAAAACATGGCTTGGAACACACAGAAAAGCTTGGAAACATGCTGATTCGACTTGGAAAAATATATTTGGTCCAATTGTAACTTAATCCCAGCAAAAGCCCACTCTTTGCACCCTTCCCGACAGCATTTGCGAAAATGCGCTTTTCTCGCCGAGAAACGCATATTTTTAAAAACATGGCTTGGAACACACAGAAAAGCTTGGAAACATGCTGATTCGACTTAGAAAAATATATTTGGTCCAATTGTAACTTAATCCCAGCAAAAGCCCACTCTTTGAACCCTCCCCGACAGCATTTGCGAAAATGCGCTTTTCTCGCCGAGAAACGCATATTTTTAAAAACATGGCTTGGAACACACAGAAAAGCTTGGAAACATGCTGATTCGACTTAGAAAAATATATTTGGTCCAATTGTAACTTAATCCCAGCAAAAGCCCACTCTTTGCACCCTTCCCGACAGCATTTGCGAAAATGCGCTTTTCTCGCCGAGAAACGCATATTTTTAAAAACATGGCTTGGAACACACAGAAAAGCTTGGAAACATGCTGATTCGACTTAGAAAAATATATTTGGTCCAATTGTAACTTAATCCCAGCAAAAGCCCACTCTTTGCACCCTCCCCGACAGCATTTGCGAAAATGCGCTTTTCTCGCCGAGAAACGCATATTTTTAAAAACATGGCTTGGAACACACAGAAAAGCTTGGAAACATGCTGATTCGACTTGGAAAAATATATTTGGTCCAATTGTAACTTAATCCCAGCAAAAGCCCACTCTTTGCACCCTTCCCGACAGCATTTGCGAAAATGCGCTTTTCTCGCCGAGAAACGCATATTTTTAAAAACATGGCTTGGAACACACAGAAAAGCTTGGAAACATGCTGATTCGACTCAGAAAAATATATTTGGTCCAATTGTAACTTAATCCCAGCAAAAGCCCACTCTTTGAACCCTCCCCGACAGCATTTGCGAAAATGCGCTTTTCTCGCCGAGAAACGCATATTTTTAAAAACATGGCTTGGAACACACAGAAAAGCTTGGAAACATGCTGATTCGACTTGGAAAAATATATTTGGTCCAATTGTAACTTAATCCCAGCAAAAGCCCACTCTTTGCACCCTTCCCGACAGCATTTGCGAAAATGCGCTTTTCTCGCCGAGAAACGCATATTTTTAAAAACATGGCTTGGAACACACAGAAAAGCTTGGAAACATGCTGATTCGACTTAGAAAATATATTTGGTCCAATTGTAACTTAATCCCAGCAAAAGCCCACTCTTTGCACCCTTCCCGACAGCATTTGCGAAAATGCGCTCTTTTCGCCGAGAAACGCATATTTTTAAAAACATGGCTTGGAACACACAGAAAAGCTTGGAAACATGGTGATTCGACTTAGAAAAATATAGTTGGTCCAATTGTAACTTAATCCCAGCAAAAGCCCACTCTTTGCACCCTTCCCGACAGCATTTGCGAAAATGCGCTTTTCTCGCCGAGAAACGCATATTTTTAAAAACATGGCTTGGAACACACATAAAAGCTTGGAAACATGCTGATTCGACTTAGAAAAATATATTTGGTCCAATTGTAACTTAATCCCAGCAAAAGCCCACTCTTTGAACCCTCCCCGACAGCATTTGCGAAAATGCGCTTTTCTCGCCGAGAAACGCATATTTTTAAAAACATGGCTTGGAACACACAGAAAAGCTTGGAAACATGCTGATTCGTATTAGAAAAATATATTTGGTCCAATTGTAACTTAATCCCAGCAAAAGCCCACTCTTTGCACCCTTCCCGACAGCATTTGCGAAAATGCGCTTTTCTCGCCGAGAAACGCATATTTTTAAAAACATGGCTTGGAACACACAGAAAAGCTTGGAAACATGCTGATTCGACTTAGAAAAATATATTTGGTCCAATTGTAACTTAATCCCAGCAAAAGCCCACTCT
The DNA here is from genome assembly GCA_030347415.2 of Decapterus maruadsi. Classification (NCBI taxonomy): domain Eukaryota; kingdom Metazoa; phylum Chordata; class Actinopteri; order Carangiformes; family Carangidae; genus Decapterus; species Decapterus maruadsi. The sequence continues at coordinate 17,564 of JARUPV020000028.1, read as the reverse complement.
TTGCACCCTTCCCGACAGCATTTGCGAAAATGCGCTTTTCGCCGAGAAACGCATATTTTTAAAAACATGGCTTGGAACACACAGAAAAGCTTGGAAACATGCTGATTCGACTAAGAAAAATATATTTGGTCCAATTGTAACTTAATCCCAGCAAAAGCCCACTCTTTGAACCCTTCCCCGACAGCATTTGCGAAAATGCGCTTTTCTCGCCGAGAAACGCATATTTTTAAAAACATGGCTTGGAACACACAGAAAATCTTGGAAACATGCTGATTCGACTTAGAAAAATATATTTGGTCCAATTGTAACTTAATCCCAGCAAAAGCCCACTCTTTGAACCCTCCCCGACAGCATTTGCGAAAATGCGCTTTTTTCGCCGAGAAACGCATATTTTTAAAAACATGGCTTGGAACACACAGAAAAGCTTGGAAACATGCTGATTCGACTTAGAAAAATATATTTGGTCCAATTGTAACTTAATCCCAGCAAAAGCCCACTCTTTGAACCCTCCCCGACAGCATTTGCGAAAATGCGCTTTTCTCGCCGAGAAACGCATATTTTTAAAAACATGGCTTGGAACACACAGAAAAGCTTGGAAACATGCTGATTCGACTTGGAAAAATATATTTGGTCCAATTGTAACTTAATCCCAGCAAAAGCCCACTCTTTGCACCCTTCCCGACAGCATTTGCGAAAATGCGCTTTTCTCGCCGAGAAACGCATATTTTTAAAAACATGGCTTGGAACACACAGAAAAGCTTGGAAACATGCTGATTCGACTTAGAAAAATATATTTGGTCCAATTGTAACTTAATCCCAGCAAAAGCCCACTCTTTGCACCCTTCCCGACAGCATTAGCGAAAATGCGCTTTTATCGCCGAGAAACGCATATTTTTAAAAACATGGCTTGGAACACACAGAAAAGCTTGGAAACATGCTGATTCGACTTAGAAAAATATATTTGGTCCAATTGTAACTTAATCCCAGCAAAAGCCCACTCTTTGCACCCTCCCCGACAGCATTTGCGAAAATGCGCTTTTCTCGCCGAGAAACGCATATTTTTAAAAACATGGCTTGGAACACACAGAAAAGCTTGGAAACATGCTGATTCGACTTGGAAAAATATATTTGGTCCAATTGTAACTTAATCCCAGCAAAAGCCCACTCTTTGCACCCTTCCCGACAGCATTTGCGAAAATGCGCTTTTCTCGCCGAGAAACGCATATTTTTAAAAACATGGCTTGGAACACACAGAAAAGCTTGGAAACATGCTGATTCGACTTAGAAAAATATATTTGGTCCAATTGTAACTTAATCCCAGCAAAAGCCCACTCTTTGAACCCTCCCCGACAGCATTTGCGAAAATGCGCTTTTCTCGCCGAGAAACGCATATTTTTAAAAACATGGCTTGGAACACACAGAAAAGCTTGGAAACATGCTGATTCGACTTGGAAAAATATATTTGGTCCAATTGTAACTTAATCCCAGCAAAAGCCCACTCTTTGCACCCTTCCCGACAGCATTTGCGAAAATGCGCTTTTCTCGCCGAGAAACGCATATTTTTAAAAACATGGCTTGGAACACACAGAAAAGCTTGGAAACATGCTGATTCGACTTAGAAAAATATATTTGGTCCAATTGTAACTTAATCCCAGCAAAAGCCCACTCTTTGCACCCTTCCCGACAGCATTTGCGAAAATGCGCTTTTCTCGCCGAGAAACGCATATTTTTAAAAACATGGCTTGGAACACACAGAAAAGCTTGGAAACATGCTGATTCGACTTGGAAAAATATATTTGGTCCAATTGTAACTTAATCCCAGCAAAAGCCCACTCTTTGAACCCTCCCCGACAGCATTTGCGAAAATGCGCTTTTCTCGCCGAGAAACGCATATTTTTAAAAACATGGCTTGGAACACACAGAAAAGCTTGGAAACATGCTGATTCGACTTGGAAAAATATATTTGGTCCAATTGTAACTTAATCCCAGCAAAAGCCCACTCTTTGCACCCTTCCCGACAGCATTTGCGAAAATGCGCTTTTCTCGCCGAGAAACGCATATTTTTAAAAACATGGCTTGGAACACACAGAAAAGCTTGGAAACATGCTGATTCGACTTAGAAAAATATATTTGGTCCAATTGTAACTTAATCCCAGCAAAAGCCCACTCTTTGCACCCTTCCCGACAGCATTTGCGAAAATGCGCTTTTCTCGCCGAGAAACGCATATTTTTAAAAACATGGCTTGGAACACACAGAAAAGCTTGGAAACATGCTGATTCGACTTAGAAAAATATATTTGGTCCAATTGTAACTTAATCCCAGCAAAAGCCCACTCTTTGAACCCTCCCCGACAGCATTTGCGAAAATGCGCTTTTCTCGCCGAGAAACGCATATTTTTAAAAACATGGCTTGGAACACACAGAAAAGCTTGGAAACATGCTGATTCGACTTGGAAAAATATATTTGGTCCAATTGTAACTTAATCCCAGCAAAAGCCCACTCTTTGCACCCTTCCCGACAGCATTTGCGAAAATGCGCTTTTCTCGCCGAGAAACGCATATTTTTAAAAACATGGCTTGGAACACACAGAAAAGCTTGGAAACATGCTGATTCGACTTGGAAAAATATATTTGGTCCAATTGTAACTTAATCCCAGCAAAAGCCCACTCTTTGCACCCTTCCCGACAGCATTTGCGAAAATGCGCTTTTCTCGCCGAGAAACGCATATTTTTAAAAACATGGCTTGGAACACACAGAAAAGCTTGGAAACATGCTGATTCGACTTAGAAAAATATATTTGGTCCAATTGTAACTTAATCCCAGCAAAAGCCCACTCTTTGAACCCTCCCCGTCAGCATTTGCGAAAATGCGCTTTTCTCGCCGAGAAACGCATATTTTTAAAAACATGGCTTGGAACACACAGAAAAGCTTGGAAACATGCTGATTCGACTTGGAAAAATATATTTGGTCCAATTGTAACTTAATCCCAGCAAAAGCCCACTCTTTGCACCCTTCCCGACAGCATTTGCGAAAATGCGCTTTTCTCGCCGAGAAACGCATATTTTTAAAAACATGGCTTGGAACACACAGAAAAGCTTGGAAACATGCTGATTCGACTTAGAAAAATATATTTGGTCCAATTGTAACTTAATCCCAGCAAAAGCCCACTCTTTGAACCCTCCCCGACAGCATTTGCGAAAATGCGCTTTTCTCGCCGAGAAACGCATATTTTTAAAAACATGGCTTGGAACACACAGAAAAGCTTGGAAACATGCTGATTCGACTTAGAAAAATACATTTGGTCCAATTGTAACTTAATCCCAGCAAAAGCCCACTCTTTGCACCCTTCCCGACAGCATTTGCGAAAATGCGCTTTTCTCGCCGAGAAACGCATATTTTTAAAAACATGGCTTTGAACACACAGAAAAGCTTGGAAACATGCTGATTCGACTTAGAAAAATACATTTGGTCCAATTGTAAATTAATCCCAGCAAAAGCCCACTCTTTGAACCCTCCCCGACAGCATTTGCGAAAATGCGCTTTTCTCGCCGAGAAACGCATATTTTTAAAAACATGGCTTGGAACGCACAGAAAAGGTTGGAACCATGCTGATTCGACTTGGAAAAATATATTTGGTCCAATTGTAACCTAATCCCAGCAAAAGCCCACTTTTTGCACCCTTCCCGACAGCATTTGCGAAAATGCGCTTTTCTCGCCGAGAAACGCATATTTTTAAAAACATGGCTTGGAACACACAGAAAATGTTGGAAACATACTAATTCGACTTAGAAAAATATATTTGGTCCAATTGTAACTTAATCCCAGCAAAAGCCCACTTTTTGCACCCTTCCCGACAGCATTTGCGAAAATGCGCTTTTCTCGCCGAGAAACGCATATTTTTAAAAACATGGCTTGGAACACACAGAAAAGCTTGGAAACATGCTGATTCGACTTGGAAAAATATATTTGGTCCAATTGTAACTTAATCCCAGCAAAAGCCCACTCTTTGCACCCTTCCCGACAGCATTTGCGAAAATGCGCTTTTCTCGCCGAGAAACGCATATTTTTAAAAACATGGCTTGGAACACACAGAAAAGCTTGGAAACATGCTGATTCGACTTAGAAAAATATATTTGGTCCAATTGTAACTTAATCCCAGCAAAAGCCCACTCTTTGCACCCTTCCCGACAGCATTTGCGAAAATGCGCTTTTCTCGCCGAGAAACGCATATTTTTAAAAACATGGCTTGGAACACACAGAAAAGCTTGGAAACATGCTGATTCGACTTAGAAAAATATATTTGGTCCAATTGTAACTTAATCCCAGCAAAAGCCCACTCTTTGCACCCTTCCCGACAGCATTTGCGAAAATGCGCTTTTCTCGCCGAGAAACGCATATTTTTAAAAACATGGCTTGGAACACACAGAAAAGCTTGGAAACATGCTGATTCGACTTAGAAAAATATATTTGGTCCAATTGTAACTTAATCCCAGCAAAAGCCCACTCTTTGAACCCTCCCCGACAGCATTTGCGAAAATGCGCTTTTCTACTTGAGAAACGCATATTTTAAAAACATGGCTTTGAACACACAGAAAAGCTTGGAAACATGCTGATTCGACTTGGAAAATATGGTCCAATTGTAACTTAATCCCAGTAAAAGCACACTCTTTGCACCCTTCCGACAGCATTTGCGAAAATGCGCTTTTCTCGCCCGAGAAACGCATATTTTGCAAGCATGGCTTGGAACACACAAGCTTGGAAACATGCTGATTCGATTTAGAAAAATATATTTGGTCCAATTGTAACTTAATCAGCAAAGCCCACTCACCCTTCCCGACAGCATTTGCGAAAATAAACTTTTTCGCCCGAGAAACGAATATTTTTAAAATCATGTCTTGGAACACACATAAATGCTTGGAAACTTGCTAATTCGACTTAGAAAAATATATTTATTCAAATTTTACCTTTATCCCAGCAAAAGCCCTCTTTGAACCCTCCCGACAGCATTTGAACGCCTCCCGTAAAAGCCCACTCTTTGAACCCTCCCGACAGCATTTGAGAAAATGCGCTTTTTCGCCGAGAAACGCATATTTTTAAAAACATGGCTTTGGAACACACAGAAAAGCTTGGAAACATGCTGATTCGTTTGGAAAAATATATTTGGTCCAATTTAACTTAATCCCAGTAAAAGCACACTCTCTGCACCCTCCCCGACAGCATTGGAGAAAATGCGCTTTTCTCGCCGAGAAACGCATATTTTTAAAAACATGGCTTTGAACAAAAAGAAATGCTTGGAAACATGGTGATTCGACTCAGAAAATATATTTGGTCCAATTGTAACTTAATCCCAGCAAAAGCACACTCTTTATACCCTTCCCGACAGCATTTGAGAAAATGCGCTTTTTACGAGAAACGCATATTTTTAAAAACATGGCTTTGAACACACAGAAAAGCTTGGAAACATGCTGATTCGACTCAGAAAAATATATTTGGTCCAATTGTAACTTAATCCCAGCAAAAGCCCACTCTTTGCACCCTCCCCGACAGCATTTGCGAAAATGCGCTTTTCTCGCCGTGAAACGCATATTTTTAAAAACATGGCTTGGAACACACAGAAATGCTTGGAAACTTGCTAATTCGACTTAGAAAAATATATTTATTCAAATTTTACCTTTATCCCAGCAAAAGCCCACTCTTTGAACCCTCCCGACAGCATTTGCGAAAATGCGCTTTTCTCGCCGAGAAACGCATATTTTTAAAAACATGGCTTTGAACACACAGAAAAGCTTGGAAACATGCTGATTCGACTTGGAAAAATATATTTGGTCCAATTTGTACTTAATCCCAGCAAAAGCAGACTCTTTGCACCCTTCCCGACAGCATTTGCGAAAATGCGCTTTTTTTCGCCGAGAAACGCATATTTTTGCAAACATGGCTTGGAACACACAGAAAAGCTTGGAAACATGCTGATTCGATTTAGAAAAATATATTTGGTCCAATTGTAACTTAATCCCAGCAAAAGCCCACTCTTTGAACCCTCCCCGACAGCATTTGCGAAAATGCGCTTTTTCGTAGAAACGCATATTTTTAAAAACATGGCTTTGAACACACAGAAAAGCTTGGAAACATGCTGATTCGACTTGGAAAAATATATTTGGTCCAATTGTAACTTAATCCCAGCAAAAGCACACTCTTTGAACCCTCCCCGACAGCATTTGCGAAAATGCGCTTTTCTCGCCGTGAAACGCATATTTTTAAAAACATGGCTTTGAACACACAGAAAAGCTTGGAAACATGCTGATTCGACTTGGAAAAATATATTTGGTCCAATTGTAACTTAATCCCAGCAAAAGCCCACTCTTTGCACCCTTCCCGACAGCATTTGCGAAAATGCGCTTTTTTCGCCGAGAAACGCATATTTTTAAAAACATGGCTTGGAACACACAGAAATGTTTGAAAACATGCTGATTCGACTTAGAAAAATATATTTGGTCCAATTGTAACTTAATCCCAGCAAAAGCCCACTCTTTGCACCCTTCCCGACAGCATTTGCGAAAATGCGCTTTTCTCGCCGTGAAACGCATATTTTTAAAAACATGGCTTGGAACACACAGAAAAGCTTGGAAACATGCTGATTCGATTTAGAAAAATATATTTGGTCCAATTGTAACTTAATCCCAGCAAAAGCACACTCTTTGAAACCTCCCCGACAGCATTTGCGAAAATGCGCTTTTCTCGCCGTGAAACGCATATTTTTAAAAACATGGCTTTGAACACACAGAAAAGCTTGGAAACATGCTGATTCGACTTGGAAAAATATATTTGGTCCAAATGTAACTTAATCCCAGCAAAAGCACAGTCTTTGCACCCTCCCCGACAGCATTTGCGAAAATGCGCTTTTCTCGCCAAAAAACGCATATTTTTAAAAACATGGCTTGGAACACACAGAAAAGCTTGGAAACATGCTGATTCGACTTAGAAAAATATATTTGGTCCAATTGTAACTTAATCCCAGCAAAAGCCCACTCTTTGCACCCTTCCCGACAGCAAATGCGAAAATGCGCTTTTTTCGCCGAGAAACGCATATTTTTAAAAACATGGCTTGGAACACACAGAAATGTTTGAAAACATGCTAAGTCGACTTAGAAAAATATATTTATTCAAATTTTACCTTTATCCCAGCAAAAGCCCACTCTTTGCACCCTTCCCGACAGCATTTGAGAAAATGCGCTTTTTTCGCCGAGAAACGCATATTTTTAAAAACATGGCTTGGAACACACAGAAATGCTTGGAAACTTGCTAATTCGACTTAGAAAATTTATTTATTCAAATTTTACCTTTATCCCAGCAAAAGCCCACTCTTTGAACCCTCCCCGACAGCATTTGCGAAAATGCGCTTTTCTCGCCGAGAAACGCATATTTTTAAAAACATGGCTTTGAACACACAGAAAAGCTTGGAAACATGCTGATTCGATTTAGAAAAATATATTTGGTCCAATTGTAACTTAATCCCAGCAAAAGCCCACTCTTTGAACCCTCCCCGACAGCATTTGCGAAAATGCGCTTTTCTCGCCGTGAAACGCATATTTTTAAAAACATGGCTTTGAACACACAGAAAAGCTTGGAAACATGCTGATTCGTTTTGGAAAAATATATTTGGTCCAATTGTAACTTAATCCCAGCAAAAGCACACTCTTTGCACCCTTCCCGACAGCATTGGAGAAAATGCGCTTTTCTCGCCGAGAAACGCATATTTTTGCAAACATGGCTTGGAACACACAGAAAAGCTTGGAAACATGGTGATTCGACTCAGAAAAATATATTTGGTCCAATTGTAACTTAATCCCAGCAAAAGCCCACTCTTTGCACCCTTCCCGACAGCATTTGAGAAAATGCGCTTTTTTCGGCGAGAAACGCATATTTTTAAAAACATGGCTTTGAACACACAGAAAAGCTTGGAAACATGCTGATTCGACTCAGAAAAATATATTTGGTCCAATTGTAACTTAATCCCAGCAAAAGCCCACTCTTTGCACCCTCCCCGACAGCATTTGCGAAAATGCGCTTTTCTCGCCGAGAAACGCATATTTTTAAAAACATGGCTTGGAACACACAGAAAAGCTTGGAAACATGCTGATTCGACTTGGAAAAATATATTTGGTCCAATTGTAACTTAATCCCAGCAAAAGCACACTCTTTGCACCCTTCCCGACAGCATTTGCGAAAATGCGCTTTTCTCGCCGTGAAACGCATATTTTTGCAAACATGGCTTGGAACACACAGAGAAGCTTGGAAACATGCTGATTCGATTTAGAAAAATATATTTGGTCCAATTGTAACTTAATCCCAGCAAAAGCACACTCTTTGAACCCTCCCCGACAGCATTTGCGAAAATGCGCTTTTCTCGCCGTGAAACGCATATTTTTAAAAACATGGCTTTGAACACACAGAAAAGCTTGGAAACATGCTGATTCGACTTGGAAAAATATATTTGGTCCAAATGTAACTTAATCCCAGCAAAAGCACACTCTTTGCACCCTTCCCGACAGCATTTGCGAAAATGCGCTTTTCTCGCCAAAAAACGCATATTTTTAAAAACATGGCTTGGAACACACAGAAAAGCTTGGAAACATGCTGATTCGACTTAGAAAAATATATTTGGTCCAATTGTAACTTAATCCCAGCAAAAGCCCACTCTTTGCACCCTTCCCGACAGCAATTGCGAAAATGCGCTTTTTTCGCCGAGAAACGCATATTTTTAAAAACATGGCTTGGAACACACAGAAATGTTTGAAAACATGCTAAGTCGACTTAGAAAAATATATTTATTCAAATTTTACCTTTATCCCAGCAAAAGCCCACTCTTTGAACCCTCCCCGACAGCATTTGCGAAATTGCGCTTTTCTCGCCGAGAAACGCATATTATTTAAAAACATGGCTTGGAACACACAGAATTGCTTGGAAACTTGCTAATTCGATTTAGAAAATTTATTTATTCAAATTTTACCTTTATCCCAGCAAAAGCCCACTCTTTGAACCCTCCCCGACAGCATTTGCGAAAATGCGCTTTTCTCGCCGAGAAACGCATATTTTAAAAAAACATGGCTTTGAACACACAGAAAAGCTTGGAAACATGCTGATTCGATTTAGAAAAATATATTTGGTCCAATTGTAACTTAATCCCAGCAAAAGCCCACTCTTTGAACCCTCCCCGACAGCATTTGCGAAAATGCGCTTTTCTCGCCGTGAAACGCATATTTTTAAAAACATGGCTTTGAACACACAGAAAAGCTTGGAAACATGCTGATTCGTTTTGGAAAAATATATTTGGTCCAATTGTAACTTAATCCCAGCAAAAGCACACTCTTTGCACCCTTCCCGACAGCATTGGAGAAAATGCGCTTTTCTCGCCGAGAAACGCATATTTTTGCAAACATGGCTTGGAACACACAGAAAAGCTTGGAAACATGGTGATTCGACTCAGAAAAATATATTTGGTCCAATTGTAACTTAATCCCAGCAAAAGCCCACTCTTTGCACCCTTCCCGACAGCATTTGAGAAAATGCGCTTTTTTCGGCGAGAAACGCATATTTTTAAAAACATGGCTTTGAACACACAGAAAAGCTTGGAAACATGCTGATTCGACTTAGAAAAATATATTTGGTCCAATTGTAACTTAATCCCAGCAAAAGCCCACTCTTTGCACCCTCCCCGACAGCATTTGCGAAAATGCGCTTTTCTCGCCGAGAAACGCATATTTTTAAAAACATGGCTTGGAACACACAGAAATGCTTGGAAACTTGCTAATTCGACTTGGAAAAATATATTTATTCAAATTTTACCTTTATCCCAGCAAAAGCCCACTCTTTGAACCCTCCCCGACAGCATTTGCGAAAATGCGCTTTTCTCGCCGAGAAACGCATATTTTTAAAAACATGGCTTTGAACACACAGAAAAGCTTGGAAACATGCTGATTCGACTTGGAAAAATATATTTGGTCCAAATGTAACTTAATCCCAGCAAAAGCACACGCTTTGCACCCTTCCTGACAGCATTTGCGAAAATGCGCTTTTCTCGCCGAGAAACGCATATTTTTGCAAACATGGCTTGGAACACACAGAAAAGCTTGGAAACATGCTGATTCGATTTAGAAAAATATATTTGGTCCAATTGTAACTTAATCCCAGCAAAAGCCCACTCTTTGCACCCTTCCCGACAGCATTTGCGAAAATGCGCTTTTTTCGCCGAGAAACGCATATTTTTAAAAACATGGCTTGGAACACACAGAAAATCTTGGAAACATGCTGATTCGACTTAGAAAAATATATTTGGTCCAATTGTAACTTAATCCCAGCAAAAGCCCACTCTTTGCACCCTTCCCGACAGCATTTGCGAAAATGCGCTTTTTTCGCCGAGAAACGCATATTTTTAAAAACATGGCTTGGAACACACAGAAAATCTTGGAAACATGCTAATTCGACTTAGAAAAATATATTTATTCAAATTTTACCTTTATCCCAGCAAAAGCCCACTCTTTGAACCCTCCCCGACAGCATTTGCGAAAATGCGCTTTTCTCGCCGAGAAACGCATATTTTTAAAAACATGGCTTGGAACACACAGAAATGCTTGGAAACATGCTAATTCGACTTAGAAAAATATATTTATTCAAATTTTACCTTTATCCCAGCAAAAGCCCACTCTTTGAACCCTCCCCGACAGCATTTGCGAAATTGCGCTTTTCTCGCCGAGAAACGCATATTTTTAAAAACATGGCTTGGAACACACAGAAATGCTTGGAAACTTGCTAATTCGACTTAGAAAATTTATTTATTCAAATTTTACCTTTATCCCAGCAAAAGCCCACTCTTTGAACCCTCCCCGACAGCATTTGCGAAAATGCGAACAACAGAAAAGACTTGGAAACGATTTCGCCGAGAAACGCATATTTTAAAAAAACATGGCTTTGAACACACAGAAAAGCTTGGAAACATGCTGATTCGACTTAGAAAAATATATTTGGTCCAATTGTAACTTAATCCCAGCAAAAGCCCACTCTTTGAACCCTCCCCGACAGCATTTGCGAAAATGCGCTTTTCTCGCCGTGAAACGCATATTTTTAAAAACATGGCTTTGAACACACAGAAAAGCTTGGAAACATGCTGATTCGTTTTGGAAAAATATATTTGGTCCAATTGTAACTTAATCCCAGCAAAAGCCCACTCTTTGCACCCTCCCCGACAGCATTTGCGAAATTGCGCTTTTTTCGCCGAGAAACGCATATTTTTGCAAACATGGCTTTTCGCAAATGCTGTCGGGGAGGGTGCAAAGAGTGGGCTTTTGCTGGGATTAAGTTAAAATTTGAATAAAAAAATTTTTCTAAGTCGAATTAGCATGTTTCCAAGCATTTCTGTGTGTTCCAAGCCATGTTTGCAAAAATATGCGTTTCTCGGCGAGAAAAGCGCATTTTCGCAAATGCTGTCGGGGAGGTTTCAAAGAGTGGGCTTTTGCTGGGATTAAGTTAGATTTGGACCAAATATATTTTTCCAAGCCGAATTAGCATGTTTCCAAGCTTTTCTGTGTGTTCCAAGCCATGTTTGCGAAAATGCGCTTTTTTCGCTCGACCCCCGAGACGACATATGCGAATTGGGAGAAATTTGATTTTTGGTCGAAAACCACCCGCGGGGCTTACGAATGTTCGAAAACGGCCTCGGCCATTTTCTCCAAAACCACTGGCCCAATTTCAACCAAACCTTCTGCGTTGAACTCCCCTCGACCCCCGAGACGACATATGCGAATTGGGAGAAATTTGATTTTTGGACCGAAAACACCATTTTCGCCAGCTTACGAATGTTCGAAAACGGCCTCGGCCACTTTCTCAAAAACCACTGGCCCAATTTCATCCAAACCTTCTATGTTGGACTGCCCTTGACCCCCGAGACGAAATATGCGAATTGGGAGAAATTTGATTTTAGGTCCAAAAACCACCCGCGGGGCTTACGAATGTTCGAAAACGGCCTCGGCCATTTTCTCAAAAACCACTGGCCCAATTACAACCAAACCTTCTGCGTTGGACTGCCCTTGACCCCTGAGACGAAATATGCGAATTGGGACAAATTTGATTTTTGGTCCGAAAACCACCCCCGGGGCTTACGAATGTTCGAAAACGGCCTCGGCCATTTTCTCCAAAACCACTGGCCCAATTACAACCAAACCTTCTGCTTTGGACTCCCCTCGACCCCCGAGACGACATATGCGAATTGGGAGTAATTTGATTTTTGGACCGAAAACACCATTTTCGCCGGCTTACGAATGTTCGAAAACGGCCTCGGCCATTTTCTCCAAAACCACTGGCCCAATTACAACCAAACCTTCTGCTTTGGACTCCCCTCGACCCCCGAGACGACATATGCGAATTGGGAGAAATTTGATTTTTGGACCGAAAACAACATTCTCGCCAGCTTACGAGTGTTCGAAAACGGCCTCTGACATTTTCTCCAAAACCACTGGCCCAATTTCAACCAAACCTTCTACGTTGGACTGCCCTTGACCCCCGAGACGAAATATGCGAATTGGGAGGAATTAGATTTTTGGTCCGAAAACCACCCGCGGGGCTTACGAATGTTCGAAAACGACCTCGGCCATTTTCTCCAAAAACACTGGCACAATTTCAACCAAAACTTCTGCGTTGGACTCCCCTCGACCCCCGCGACGACATATGCGAATTGGGAGAAATTTGATTTTTGGTCCGAAAACCACCCGCGGGGCTTACGAATGTTCGAAAACGGCCTCGGCCATTTTCTCCATTTTCTCCAAAACCACTTGCCCAATTTCAACCAAACCTTCTGCATTGGACTCCCCTCGGCCCCCGAGACGACATATGCGAATTGGGAGAAATTTGATTTTTGGTCCGAAAACCACCAGCGGGGCTTATGAATGTTCGAAAACGGCCTCGGCCATTTTCTCCAAAACCACTGATCCAATTTCAACCAAACCTTCTGCGTTGGACTCCCCTCGACCCCCGAGACGACATATGCGAATTGGGAGAAATTTGATTTTTGGACCGAAAACACCATTTTCGCCGGCTTACGAGTGTTCGAAAACGGCCTCGGACATTTTCTCCAAAACCACTGGCCCTTTTTCAACCAAACCTTCTGCGTTGGACTCCCCTCGACCCCCGAGACGAAATATGCGAATTGGGAGAAATTTGATTTTTGGTCCGAAAACCACCCGTGGGGCTTACGAATGTTCGAAAACGGCCTCGGCCATTTTCTCCTAAACCACTGGCCCAATTTCAACCAAACCTTCTGCGTTGGACTCCCCTCGACCACCGAGACGACATATGCGAATTGGGAGAAATTTGATTTTAGGTCCAAAAACCACCCGCGGGGCTTACGAATGTTCGAAAACGGCCTCGGCCATTTTCTCAAAAACCACTGGCCCAATTACAACCAAAACTTCTGCGTTGTACTGCCCTTGACCCCTGAGACGAAATATGCGAATTGGGACAAATTTGATTTTTGGTCCGAAAACCACCCCCGGGGCTTACGAATGTTCGAAAACGGCCTCGGCCATTTTCTCCAAAACCACTGGCCCAATTACAACCAAACCTTCTGCTTTGGACTCCCCTCGACCCCCGAGACGACATATGCGAATTGGGAGGAATTTGATTTTTGGACCGAAAACACCATTTTCGCCGGCTTACGAATGTTCGAAAACGGCCTCGGCCATTTTCTCCAAAACCACTGGCCCAATTACAACCAAACCTTCTGCTTTGGACTCCCCTCGACCCCCGAGACGACATATGCGAATTGGGAGAAATTTGATTTTTGGACCGAAAACAACATTTTCGCCAGCTTACGAGTGTTCGAAAACGGCCTCGGACATTTTCTCCAAAACCACTGGCCCAATTTCAACCAAACCTTCTACGTTGGACTGCCCTTGACCCCCGAGACGAAATATGCGAATTGGGAGGAATTAGATTTTTGGTCCGAAAACCACCCGCGGGGCTTGCGAATGTTCGAAAACTGCCTCGGCCATTTTCTCCAAAAACACTGGCACAATTTCAACCAAAACTTCTGCGTTGGACTCCCCTCGACCCCCGTGACGACATATGCGAATTGGGAGAAATTTGATTTTTGGTCCGAAAACCACCCGCGGGGCTTACGAATGTTTGAAAACGGCCTCGGCCATTTTATCCATTTTCTCCAAAACCACTTGCCCAATTTCAACCAAACCTTCTGCATTGGACTCCCCTCGGCCCCCGAGACGACATATGCGAATTGGGAGAAATTTGATTTTTGGTCCGAAAACCACCCGCGGGGCTTATGAATGTTCGAAAACGGCCTCGGCCATTTTCTCCAAAACCACTGATCCAATTTCAACCAAACCTTCTGCGTTGGACTCCCCTCGACCCCCGAGACGACATATGCGAATTGGGAGAAATTTGATTTTTGGACCGAAAACACCATTTTCGCCGGCTTACGAGTGTTCGAAAACGGCCTCGGACATTTTCTCCAAAACCACTGGCCCAATTTCAACCAAACCTTCTACGTTGGACTGCCCTTGACCCCGGAGACGAAATATGCGAATTGGGAGGAATTAGATTTTTGGTCCGAAAACCACCCGCGGGGCTTACGAATGTTCGAAAACGGCCTCGGCCATTTTCTCCAAAAACACTGGCACAATTTCAACCAAAACATCTGCGTTGGACTCCCCTCGACCCCCGCGACGACATATGCGAACTGGGAGAAATTTGATTTTTGGTCCGAAAACCACCCGCGGGGCTTACGAATGTTCGAAAACGGCCTCGGCCATTTTCTCCATTTTCTCAAAAACCACTGGCCCAATTTCAACCAAACCTTCTGCATTGGACTCCCCTCGGCCCCCGAGACGACATATGCGAATTGGGAGAAATTTGATTTTTGGTCCGAAAACCACCCGCGGGGCTTAAGAATGTTCGAAAACGGCCTCGGCCATTTTCTCCAAAACCACTGGCCCAATTTCAACCAAACCTTCTGCGTTGGACTCCCCTCGACCCCCGAGACGACATATGCGAATTGGGAGAAACTTGATTTTTGGACCGAAAACACCATTTTCGCCGGCTTACGAGTGTTCGAAAACGGCCTCGGACATTTTCTCCAAAACCACTGGCCCAATTTCAACCAAACCTTCTGCGTTGGACTCCCCTCGACCCCCGAGACGAAATACGCGAATTGGGAGAAATTTGATTTTTGGTCCGAAAACCACCCGTGGGGCTTACGAATGTTCGAAAACGGCCTCGGCCATTTTCTCCAAAACCACTGGCCCAATTTCAACCAAACCTTCTGCGTTGGACTCCCCTCGACCACCGAGACGACATATGCGAATTGGGAGAAATTTGATTTTTGGTCCGAAAACCACCCGTGGGGCTTACGAATGTTCGAAAACGGCCTCGGCCATTTTCTCCAAAACCACTGGCCCAATTTCAACCAAACCTTCTGCGTTGGACTCTCCTCGACCCCCGAGACGACATATGCGAATTGGGAGAAATTTGATTTTTGGACCGAAAACACCATTTTCGCCGGCTTATGAATGTTCGAAAACGGCCTCGGCCATTTTCTCAAAAACCACTGGCCCAATTTCAACCAAACCTTCTGCGTTGGACTCCCCTCGACCCCCCAGACGACATATGTGAATTGGGAGAAATTTGATTTTAGGTCCAAAAACCACCCGCGGGGCTTACGAATGTTCGAAAACGGCCTCGGCCATTTTCTCAAAAACCACTGGCCCAATTACAACCAAACCTTCTGCGTTGGACTGCCCTTGACCCCTGAGACGAAATATGCGAATTGGGACAAATTTGATTTTTGGTCCGAAAACCACCCCCGGGGCTTACGAATGTTCGAAAACGGCCTCGGCCATTTTCTCCAAAACCACTGGCCCAATTACAACCAAACCATCTGCTTTGGACTCCCCTCGACCCCCGAGACGACATATGCGAATTGGGAGGAATTTGATTTTTGGACCGAAAACACCATTTTCGCCGGCTTACGAATGTTCGAAAACGGCCTCGGCCATTTTCTCCAAAACCACTGGCCCAATTACAACCAAACCTTCTGCGTTGGACTCCCCTCGACCCCCGAGACGACATATGCGAATTGGGAGAAATTAGATTTTTGGACCGAAAACAACATTTTCGCCAGCTTACGAGTGTTCGAAAACGGCCTCGGACATTTTCTCCAAAACCACTGGCCCAATTTCAACCAAACCTTCTACGTTGGACTGACCTTGACCCCCGAGACGAAATATGCGAATTGGGAGGAATTAGATTTTTGGTCCGAAAACCACCGCGGGGCTTACGAATGTTCGAAAACGGCCTCGGCCATTTCCTCCAAAAACACTGGCACAATTTCAACCAAAACTTCTGCGTTGGACTCCCCTCGACCCCCGCGACGACATATGCGAATTGGGAGAAATTTGATTTTTGGTCCGAAAACCACCCGCGGGGCTTACGAATGTTCGAAAACGGCCTCGGCCATTTTCTCCATTTTCTCCAAAACCACTTGCCCAATTTCAACCAAACCTTCTGCATTGGACTCCCCTCGGCCCCCGAGACGACATATGCGAATTGGGAGAAATTTGATTTTTGGTCCGAAAACCACCCGCGGGGCTTATGAATGTTCGAAGACGGCCCCGGCCAT
Organism: Decapterus maruadsi; assembly: GCA_030347415.2. Classification (NCBI taxonomy): domain Eukaryota; kingdom Metazoa; phylum Chordata; class Actinopteri; order Carangiformes; family Carangidae; genus Decapterus; species Decapterus maruadsi. Next base: position 882 of record JARUPV020000028.1, on the reverse strand, counting down.
TTTCTCCAAAACCACTGATCCAATTTCAACCAAACCTTCTGCGTTGGACTCCCCTCGACCCCCGAGACGACATATGCGAATTGGGAGGAATTTGATTTTTGGACCGAAAACACCATTTTCGCCGGCTTACGAATGTTCGAAAACGGCCTCGGCCATTTTCTCCAAAACCACTGGCCCAATTTCAACCAAACCTTCTACGTTGGACTGCCCTTGACCCCCGAGACGACATATGCGAATTGGGAGAAATTAGATTTTTGGACCGAAAACAACATTTTCGCCAGCTTACGAGTGTTCGAAAACGGCCTCGGACATTTTCTCCAAAACCACTGGCCCAATTTCAACCAAACCTTCTACGTTGGACTGACCTTGACCCCCGAGACGAAATATGCGAATTGGGAGGAATTAGATTTTTGGTCCGAAAACCACCGCGGGGCTTACGAATGTTCGAAAACGGCCTCGGCCATTTTCTCCAAAAACACTGGCACAATTTCAACCAAAACTTCTGCGTTGGACTCCCCTCGACCCCCGCGACGACATATGCGAATTGGGAGAAATTTGATTTTTGGTCCGAAAACCACCCGCGGGGCTTACGAATGTTCGAAAACGGCCTCGGCCATTTTCTCCATTTTCTCCAAAACCACTGGCCCAATTTCAACCAAACCTTCTGCATTGGACTCCCCTCGCCCCCCGAGACGACATATGCGGATTGGGAGAAATTTGATTTTTGGTCCGAGAACCACCCGCGGGGCTTATGAATGTTCGAAAACGGCCTCGGCCATTTTCTCCAAAACCACTGATCCAATTTCAACCAAACCTTCTGCGTTGGACTCCCCTCGACCCCCGAGACGACATATGCGAATTGGGAGAAATTTGATTTTTGGA
>JARUPV020000270.1:0-31194 GCA_030347415.2 Decapterus maruadsi | reverse complement strand
TCCAAAACCACTGGCCCAATTTCAACCAAACCTTCTGCGTTGGACTCCCCTCGACCCCCGAGACGACATATGCGAATTGGGAGAAATTTGATTTTTGGACCGAAAACCACCCGCGGGGCTTACGAATGTTCGAAAACTGCCTCGGCCATTTTCTCCATTTTCTCCAAAACCACTGGCCCAATTTCAACCAAACCTTCTGCGTTGGACTCCCCTCGACCCCCGAGACGACATATGCGAATTGGGAGAAATTTGATTTTTGGTCCGAAAACCACCCGCGGGGCTTACGAATGTTCGAAAACTGCCTCGGCCATTTTCTCCAAAACCACTGGCCCAATTTCAACCAAACCTTCTGCGTTGGACTCCCCTCGACCCCCGAGACGACATATGCGAATTGGGAGAAATTTGATTTTTGGTCCGAAAACAACATTTTCGCCGGCTTACGAATGTTCGAAAACTGCCTCGGCCATTTTCTCCAAAACCACTGGCCCAATTTCAACCAAACCTTCTGCGTTGGACTCCCCTCGACCCCCGAGACGACATATGCGAATTGGGAGAAATTTGATTTTTGGTCCGAAAACCACCCGCGGGGCTTACGAATGTTCGAAAACTGCCTCGGCCATTTTCTCCATTTTCTCCAAAACCACTGGCCCAATTTCAACCAAACCTTCTGCGTTGGACTCCCCTCGACCCCCGAGACGACATATGCGAATTGGGAGAAATTTGATTTTTGGTCCGAAAACCACCATTTTCGCCGGCTTACGAATGTTCGAAAACTGCCTCGGCCATTTTCTCCAAAACCACTGGCCCAATTTCAACCAAACCTTCTGCGTTGGACTCCCCTCGACCCCCGAGACGACATATGCGAATTGGGAGAAATTTGATTTTTGGTCCGAAAACCACCCGCGGGGCTTACGAATGTTCGAAAACTGCCTCGGCCATTTTCTCCAAAACCACTGGCCCAATTTCAACCAAACCTTCTGCGTTGGACTCCCCTCGACCCCCGAGACGACATATGCGAATTGGGAGAAATTTGATTTTTGGTCCGAAAACACCATTTTCGCCGGCTTACGAATGTTCGAAAACTGCCTCGGCCATTTTCTCCAAAACCACTGGCCCAATTTCAACCAAACCTTCTGCGTTGGACTCCCCTCGACCCCCGAGACGACATATGCGAATTGGGAGAAATTTGATTTTTGGTCCGAAAACAACCATTTTCGCCGGCTTACGAATGTTCGAAAACTGCCTCGGCCATTTTCTCCAAAACCACTGGCCCAATTTCAACCAAACCTTCTGCGTTGGACTCCCCTCGACCCCCGAGACGACATATGCGAATTGGGAGAAATTTGATTTTTGGTCCGAAAACACCATTTTCGCCGGCTTACGAATGTTCGAAAACTGCCTCGGCCATTTTCTCCAAAACCACTGGCCCAATTTCAACCAAACCTTCTGCGTTGGACTCCCCTCGACCCCCGAGACGACATATGCGAATTGGGAGAAATTTGATTTTTGGACCGAAAACAACGTTTCGCCGGCTTACGAATGTTCGAAAACTGCCTCGGCCATTTTCTCCAAAACCACTGGCCCAATTTCAACCAAACCTTCTGCGTTGGACTCCCCTCGACCCCCGAGACGACATATGCGAATTGGGAGAAATTTGATTTTTGGACCGAAAACCACACGCGGGGCTTACGAATGTTCGAAAACTGCCTCGGCCATTTTCTCCAAAACCACTGGCCCAATTTCAACCAAACCTTCTGCGTTGGACTCCCCTCGACCCCCGAGACGACATATGCGAATTGGGAGAAATTTGATTTTTGGACCGAAAACACCATTTTCGCCGGCTTACGAATGTTCGAAAACTGCCTCGGCCATTTTCTCCAAAACCACTGGCCCAATTTCAACCAAACCTTCTGCGTTGGACTCCCCTCGACCCCCGAGACGACATATGCGAATTGGGAGAAATTTGATTTTTGGTCCGAAAACCACCCGCGGGGCTTACGAATGTTCGAAAACTGCCTCGGCCATTTTCTCCAAAACCACTGGCCCAATTTCAACCAAACCTTCTGCGTTGGACTCCCCTCGACCCCCGAGACGACATATGCGAATTGGGAGAAATTTGATTTTTGGACCGAAAACCACCCGCGGGGCTTACGAATGTTCGAAAACTGCCTCGGCCATTTTCTCCAAAACCACTGGCCCAATTTCAACCAAACCTTCTGCGTTGGACTCCCCTCGACCCCCGAGACGACATATGCGAATTGGGAGAAATTTGATTTTTGGTCCGAAAACCACCATTTTCGCCGGCTTACGAATGTTCGAAAACTGCCTCGGCCATTTTCTCCAAAACCACTGGCCCAATTTCAACCAAACCTTCTGCGTTGGACTCCCCTCGACCCCCGAGACGACATATGCGAATTGGGAGAAATTTGATTTTTGGACCGAAAACACCATTTTCGCCGGCTTACGAATGTTCGAAAACTGCCTCGGCCATTTTCTCCATTTTCTCCAAAACCACTGGCCCAATTTCAACCAAACCTTCTGCGTTGGACTCCCCTCGACCCCCGAGACGACATATGCGAATTGGGAGAAATTTGATTTTTGGTCCGAAAACCACCATTTTCGCCGGCTTACGAATGTTCGAAAACTGCCTCGGCCATTTTCTCCAAAACCACTGGCCCAATTTCAACCAAACCTTCTGCGTTGGACTCCCCTCGACCCCCGAGACGACATATGCGAATTGGGAGAAATTTGATTTTTGGACCGAAAACACCATTTTCGCCGGCTTACGAATGTTCGAAAACTGCCTCGGCCATTTTCTCCAAAACCACTGGCCCAATTTCAACCAAACCTTCTGCGTTGGACTCCCCTCGACCCCCGAGACGACATATGCGAATTGGGAGAAATTTGATTTTTGGACCGAAAACAACGTTTCGCCGGCTTACGAATGTTCGAAAACTGCCTCGGCCATTTTCTCCAAAACCACTGGCCCAATTTCAACCAAACCTTCTGCGTTGGACTCCCCTCGACCCCCGAGACGACATATGCGAATTGGGAGAAATTTGATTTTTGGACCGAAAACAACATTTTCGCCGGCTTACGAATGTTCGAAAACTGCCTCGGCCATTTTCTCCAAAACCACTGGCCCAATTTCAACCAAACCTTCTGCGTTGGACTCCCCTCGACCCCCGAGACGACATATGCGAATTGGGAGAAATTTGATTTTGGACCGAAAACCACCCGCGGGAATACGAATGTTCGAAAACTGCCTCGGCCATTTTTCTCAAAACCACTGGCCCAATTTCAACCAAACCTTCTGCGTTGGACTCCCCTCGACCCCGGGGAACGACATATGCGGGTGGGAGAATTTGATTTTGGACCCGAAAACACCATTTCGCCGGCTTACGAATGTTCGAAAACTGCCTCGGCCATTTTCTCCAAAACCACTGGCCCAATTTCAACCAAACCTTCTGCGTTGGACTCCCTCTTTCCCCGAGACGACATATGCGGAGTGGGAGAAATTAGATTTTTGGCCGAAAACCACCCGCGGAGACTTACGAATGTTCGAAAAGCTGCCTCGGCCATTTTCTCCAAAACCACTGGCCCAATTTCAACAAAACCTTCTGAGTTGGACTCCCTCGACCCCGAGACGACATATGCGAATTGGGAGAAATTTGATTTTTGGCCCGAAAACACCATTTCGCCGGCACGAATGTTCGAAAACGGCCTCGGCCATTTTTCTCCAAAACCACTGGACCAATTTCAACAAAACCTTCTGGTTGGACTCCCCTCTTCCTCCGAGACGACATATGCGAATTGGGAGAAATTTGATTTTTGGTCAAAACCACCCAGGGGCTTACAGATGTTCGAAAAATGCCTCGGCCATTTTCTCCAAAACCACTGGCCCAATTTCAACCAAACCTTCTGCGTTGGACTCCCTCGACCCCGAGACGACATATGCGGGTTGGGAGAAATTTGATTTTTGGACCGAAAACACAATTTCGCGGGCTTACGAATGTTCGAAAACTGCCTCGGCCATTTTTTCTCCAAAACCACTGGCCCAATTTCAACCAAACCTTCTGCGTTGGAATCCCCTCGACCCCCGAGACGACATATGCGAATTGGGAGAAATTTGATTTTGGCCCGAAAACCAACCGCTTACGAATGTTCGAAAAATGCCTCGGCCATTTTCTCCAAAACCACTGGACCAATTTCAACAAAACCTGCTGCGTTGGACTCCCCTCTTCCCCGAGACGACATATGTGAATTGGGAGAAATTTGATTTTTGGACCGAAAACCACCACCCGGCTACAATGTTGAAAAATGCCTCGGCCATTTTCTCCAAAACCACTGGCCCAATTTCATCCTAACCTTCTGCGTTGGACTCCCTCGACCCCCGAGCGACATATGCGAATTGGGAGAAATTTGATTTTTGGTCCGAAAACCACCCGCGGGGCTTACAAATGTTCGAAAACTGCCTCGGCCATTTTCTCCAAAACCACTGGCCCAATTTCAACCAAACCTTCTGCGTTGGACTCCCTCGACCCCTGAGAAGACATATGCGAATTGGGAGAAATTTGATTTTGGACAGAAAACAACATTTTCGCCGGCTTACGAATGTTCGAAAACTGCCTCGGCCATTTTCTCCAAAACCACTGGCCCAATTTCAACCAAACCTTCTGCGTTGGACTCCCCTCGACCCCCGAGCAGACATATGCGAATTTGGAGAAATTTGATTTTGGCCCCCGAAAACACCATTTTAGCCGGGCTTACGAATGTTCGAAAACTGCTGGGCCATTTTCTCAAAACCACTGGCCCAATTTCAACCAAACCTTCTGCGTTGGACTCCCTCTTCCCCCGAGACGACATATGCGGGTGGGAGAAATTTGATTTTTGGACCGAAAGCACCATTTTCGCCGGACTACGAATGTTCGAAAACTCGGCCATTTTCTCCATTTTCTCCAAAACCACTGGCCCAATTTCAACCAAACCTTCTGCGTTGGACTCCCCTCGACCCCGAGACGACATATGCGGGTGGGAGAAATTTGATTTTTGGACCGAAAACAACAGTTTCGCCGGCTTACGAATGTTCGAAGTCTGCCTCGGCCATTTTCTCCAAAAACCACTGGCCCAATTTCAACCAAACCTTCTGCGTTGGAATCCCCTCGACCCCCGAGACGACATATGCGAATTGGGAGATAATTGATTTTTTGGACCGAAAACACCATTTTCGCCGGCTTACGAATGTTGAAAGCACTCGCCTTTTCTCCATTTTCTCAAAAACCACTGGCCCAATTTCAACCAAACCTTCTGCGTTGGACTCCCCTCTTCCCCGAGACGACATATGCGGATTGGGGAGAATTTGATTTTTGGTCCGAAAACCACCCACAGGGCCTACGAATGTTGGCTTCGGCCTCGGCCATTTCTCCATTTTCTCCAAAACCACTGGCCCAATTTCAACAAAACCTTCTGCGTTGGACTCTCCTCGACCCCCGGGGGACGACATATGCGGGTGGGAGAAATTTGATTTTGGACCGAAAACAACATTTTCGCCGGCTTACGAATGTTCGAAAACTGCCTCAGCCATTTTCTCCAAAACCACTGGCCCAATTTCAACCAAACCTTCTGCGTTGGACTCCCCTCGACCCCCGAGACGACATATGCGAATTGGGAGAAATTTGATTTTTGGACCGAAAACCACCCGCGGGGCTTACGAATGTTCGAAAAATGCCTCTGCCATTTTCTCCAAAACCACTGGCCCAATTTCAACCAAACCTTCTGCGTTGGACTCCCTCGACCCCCGAGACGACATATGCGGGTGGGAGAATTTGAAACCACTGGCCCAATTTCAACCACCCGCCCCTCGACCCCGGACGACATATGCGAATGTTTGATTTTTGGCCCGAAAACTGCCTCGGCCATTTTCGAAAAATCCAAAACCACTGGCCCAATTTCAACCAAACCTTCTGCGTTGGACTCCCCTCGACCCCCGAGACGACATATGCGGAGTGGGAGAAATTTGATTTTGGACCGAAAACAACATTTCGCGGGGCATACGAATGTTCGAAAAATGCCTCGGCCATTTTCTCCAAAAACCACTGGCCAAATTTCAACCAAACCTTCTGCGTTGGACTCCCCTCGACCCCCGAGACGACATATGCGAATTGGGAGAAATTTGATTTTGGCCCGAAAACCACCCGCCGGCTTACGAATGTTCTCCAACGGCCTCGGCCATTTTCTCCAAAAACCACTGGCCCAATTTCAACCAAACCTTCTGCGTTGGACTCCCCTCGACCCCAGAGACGACATATGCGTTTTGGGAGAATTTTGTTTTTTGGTCCGAAAACCACCCGCCGGGCTTACGAATGTTCGAAAACGGCCTCGGCCATTTTCTCCAAAACCACTGGCCCAATTTCAACAAAACCTTCTGCGTTGGACTCCCTCGACCCCAGACGACATATGCGAATTAGGAGAAATTTGATTTTTGGTCCAACCACCATTTCGCCGGCTTACGAATGTTCGAAAACGGCCTTAGCCATTTTCTCCAAAACCACTGGCCCAATTTCAACCAAACCTTCTGCGTTGGACTCCCCTCGACCCCGAGAAGACATATGCGGAGTGGGAGAAATTTGATTTTGGACCGAAAACCATTTCGCCGACTTACGAATGTTCGAAAACTGCCTCGGCCATTTTCTCCAAAACCACTGGCCCAATTTCAACCAAACCTTCTGCGTTGGACTCCCTCGACCCCGAGACGACATATGCGGGTTGGGAGAAATTTGATTTTTGGTCCGAAAACCACCCGCGGGACTTACGAATGTTCGAAAAACTGCCTTTTCTCCATTTTCTCCAAAACCACTGGCCCAATTTCAACCAAACCTTCTGCGTTGGACTCCCCTCGACCCCGAGACGACATATGCGGGTGGGAGAAATTTGATTTTTGGTCCGAAAACACCATTTCGCCGGCTTACGAATGTTCGAAAACTGCCTCGGCCATTTTCTCCAAAACCACTGGCCCAATTTCAACCAAACCTTCTCGTTGGACTCCCTCGACCCCCGAGACGACATATGCGGGTGGGAGAAATTTGATTTTTGGACCGAAAACACCATTTTCGCCGGGCTTACGAATGTTCGAAAACTGCCTCGGCCATTTTCTCCAAAACCACTGGCCCAATTTCAACCAAACCTTCTGCGTTGGACTCCCCTCGACCCCCGAGACGACATATGCGGGTGGGAGAAATTTGATTTTTGGTCCGAAAACCACCCGCGGGGCTTACGAATGTTCGAAAACTGCCTCGGCCATTTTCTCCATTTTCTCAAAACCACTGGCCCAATTTCAACAAAACCTTCTGCGTTGGACTCCCCTCGACCCCGAGGCGACATATGCGGAGTGGGAGAAACTTGATTTTTGGTCCGAAAACCACCCGCGGGGCTTACGAATGTTCGAAAAATGCCTCGGCCATTTTCTCCAAAACCACTGGCCCAATTTCAACCAAACCTTCAGCGTTGGACTCCCCTCGACCCCCGAGACGACATATGCGAAATGGGAGAAACTTGATGTGTGGTCCAATTTCAAAACCACCCGACCCCGGGCTTACGAATGTTCGAGAAAAACTGCCTCGGCCATTTTCTCCAAAACCACTGGCCCAATTTCAACCAAACCTTCTGCGTTGGACTCCCCTCGACCCCCGAGACGACATATGCGAAATGGGAGAAAATTGATTTTTGGACCGAAAACACCATTTTCTCCTGCTTACGAATGTTCGAAAACTGCCTCGGCCATTTTCTCCAAAACCACTGGCCCAATTTCAACCAAACCTTCTCGTTGGACTCCCCTCGACCCCCGAGAAGACATATGCGGAATGGGAGAAATTTGATTTTGGACCGAAAACAACATTTTCGCCGGCTTACGAATGTTCGAAAACTGCCTCGGCCATTTTCTCCAAAACCACTGGCCCAATTTCAACCAAACCTTCTGCGTTGGACTCCCCTCGACCCCCGAGACGACATATGCGAAATGGGAGAAATTTGATTTTTGGACCGAAAACAACATTTTCGCCGGAGAAACTTGATTTTTGGTCCGAAAACCTTACGAATGTTCGAAAACTGCCTCGGCCATTTTCTCCAAAACCACTGGCCCAATTTCAACCAAACCTTCTGCGTTGGACTCCCCTCGACCCCGAGACGACATATGCGAATTGGGAGAAATTTGATTTTTGGACCGAAAACAACATTTTCGCCGGCTTACGAATGTTCGAAAACTGCCTCGGCCATTTTCTCCAAAACCACTGGCCCAATTTCAACCAAACCTTCTGCGTTGGACTCCCCTCGACCCCCGAGACGACATATGCGAATTGGGAGAAATTTGATTTTTGGCCCGAAAACCACCCGCGGGGCTTACGAATGTTCGAAAACTGCCTCAGCCATTTTCTCCAAAACCACTGGCCCAATTTCAACCAAACCTTCTGCGTTGGACTCCCCTCGACCCCCGAGACGACATATGCGAATTGGGAGAAATTTGATTTTTGGTCCGAAAACCACCCGCGGGGCATACGAATGTTCGAAAACTGCCTCGGCCATTTTCTCCATTTTCTCCAAAACCACTGGCCCAATTTCAACCAAACCTTCTGCGTTGGACTCCCCTCGACCCCCGAGACGACATATGCGGGTGGGAGAAATTTGATTTTGGACCGAAAACACCATTTTCGCGGGGCTCGAATGTTCGAAAAATGCCTCGGCCTATTTCTCCAAAACCACTGGCCCAATTTCAACCAAACCTTCTGCGTTGGACTCCCCTCGACCCCCGAGACGACATATGCGGGTGGGAGAAATTTGATTTTTGGCCCGAAAAACCACCCGCGGGGCTTACGAATGTTCGAAAACTGCCTCGGCCATTTTCTCCAAAACCACTGGCCCAATTTCAACCAAACCTTCTGCGTTGGACTCCCCTCGACCCCCGAGACGACATATGCGACTTGGGAGAAATTTGATTTTGGACCAAAAACCACCATTTCAACAAACCTTCGCGTTGGACTCCTCTGGCTTACGAATGTTCGAAAACTGCCTCGGCCATTTTCTCCAAAACCACTGGCCCAATTTCAACCAAACCTTCTGAGTTGGACTCCCCTCGACCCCCGAGACGACATATGCGAGTGGGAGAAATTTGATTTTGGTCCGAAAACCACATTTTTGCCGGGCTTACGAATGTTCGAAAACGGCCTCGGCCATTTTCTCCATTTTCTCCAAAACCACTGGCCCAATTTCAACCAAACCTTCTGCGTTGAAAACTGCCTCGGCCATTTTCTCCAAAACCACTGGCCCAATTTCAACCAAACCTTCTGCGTTGGACTCCCCTCGACCCCCGAGACGACATATGCGAATTGGTAGAAATTTGATTTTTGGTCCGAAAACCACCCGCGGGGCTTACGAATGTTCGAAAACTGCCTCGGCCATTTTCTCCAAAACCACTGGCCCAATTTCAACCAAACCTTCTGCGTTGGACTCCCCTCGACCCCCGAGACGACATATGCGAATTGGGAGAAATTTGATTTTTGGTCCGAAAACCACCCGCGGGGCTTACGAATGTTCGAAAACTGCCTCGGCCATTTTCTCCAAAACCACTGGCCCAATTTCAACCAAACCTTCTGCGTTGGACTCCCCTCGACCCCCGAGACGACATATGCGAATAAGGAGAAATTTGATTTTGGACCGAAAACACCATTTTCGCCGGGCTTACGAATGTTCGAAAACTGCCTCGGCCATTTTCTCCAAAACCACTGGCCCAATTTCAACCAAACCTTCTGCGTTGGACTCCCTCGACCCCCGAGACGACATATGCGGGTGGGAGAAATTTGATTTTTGGTCCGAAAACCACCCGCGGGGCTTACGAATGTTCGAAAACTGCCTCGGCCATTTTCTCCAAAACCACTGGCCCAATTTCAACCAAACCTTCTGCGTTGGACTCCCCTCGACCCCCGAGACGACATATGCGAATGGGAGAAATTTGATTTTTGGACCGAAAACACCATTTTCGCCGGCTTACGAATGTTCGAAAACTGCCTCGGCCATTTTCTCCAAAACCACTGGCCCAATTTCAACCAAACCTTCTGCGTTGGACTCCCCTCGACCCCCGAGACGACATATGCGGGTGGGAGAAACTTGATTTTTTGTCCGAAAAACACCATCGGGGCTTACGAATGTTCGAAAACTGCCTCGGCCATTTTCTCCAAAACCACTGGCCCAATTTCAACCAAACCTTCTGCGTTGGACTCCCCTCGACCCCCGAGACGACATATGCGGAGTGGGAGAAATTTGATTTTGGACCGTAAACACCCGCGGGGCTTACGAATGTTCGAAAACTGCCTCGGCCATTTTCTCCAAAACCACTGGCCCAATTTCAACCAAACCTTCTGCGTTGGACTCCCCTCGACCCCCGAGACGACATATGCGGGTGGGAGAAATTTGATTTTTGGACCGAAAACCACCTTCGGGGCTTACGAATGTTCGAAAACTGCCTCGGCCATTTTCTCCAAAACCACTGGCCCAATTTCAACCAAACCTTCTGCGTTGGACTCCCCTCGACCCCGAGACGACATATGCGGGTGGGAGAAATTTGATTTTTGGACCGAAAACCACCCGCCGGCTTACGAATGTTCGAAAACTGCCTCGGCCATTTTCTCCAAAACCACTGGCCCAATTTCAACCAAACCTTCTGCGTTGGACTCCCCTCGACCCCCGAGACGACATATGCGGGTGGGAGAAATTTGATTTTTGGTCCGAAAACCACCCGCGGGGCTTACGAATGTTCGAAAACTGCCTCGGCCATTTTCTCCAAAACCACTGGCCCAATTTCAACCAAACCTTCTGCGTTGGACTCCCCTCGACCCCCGAGACGACATATGCGGGTTGGGAGAAATTTGATTTTTGGACCGAAAACCACCCGCCGGGGCTTAGTAATGTTCGAAAACTGCCTCGGCCATTTTCTCCAAAACCACTGGCCCAATTTCAACCAAACCTTCTGCGTTGGACTCCCCTCGACCCCCGAGACGACATACGCGAATTGGGAGAAATTTGATTTTTGGACCGAAAACACCATTTTCGCCGGCTTACGAATGTTCGAAAACTGCCTCGGCCATTTTCTCCAAAACCACTGGCCCAATTTCAACCAAACCTTCTGCGTTGGACTCCCCTCGACCCCGAGACGACATATGCGAATTGGGAGAAATTTGATTTTTGGACCCGAAAACACCATTTTCGCCGGGGCTTACGAATGTTCGAAAACTGCCTCGGCCATTTTCTCCAAAACCACTGGCCCAATTTCAACCAAACCTTCTGCGTTGGACTCCCCTCGACCCCCGAGACGACATATGCGAATGGGAGAAATTTGATTTTTGGTCCGAGAACCACCCGCGGGGCTTACGAATGTTCGAAAACTGCCTCGGCCATTTTCTCCAAAACCACTGGCCCAATTTCAACCAAACCTTCTGCGTTGGACTCCCCTCGAAACCCGAGACGACATATGCGAATGGGAGAAATTTGATTTTTGGACCGAAAACACCATTTTCGCCGGGCTTACGAATGTTCGAAAACTGCCTCGGCCATTTTCTCCAAAACCACTGGCCCAATTTCAACCAAACCTTCTGCGTTGGACTCCCCTCGACCCCCGAGACGACATATGCGAATGGGAGAAATTTGATTTTTGGTCCGAGAACCACCCGCGGGGCTTACGAATGTTCGAAAACTGCCTCGGCCATTTTCTCCAAAACCACTGGCCCAATTTCAACCAAACCTTCTGCGTTGGACTCCCCTCGACCCCCGAGACGACATATGCGGGTGGGAGAAATTTGATTTTTGGACCGAAAACACCATTTTCGCCAGCTTACGAATGTTCGAAAACTGCCTCGGCCATTTTCTCCAAAACCACTGGCCCAATTTCAACCAAACCTTCTGCGTTGGACTCCCTCGACCCCGAGACGACATATGCGAATTGGGAGAAATTTGATTTTGGTCCGAAAACACCATTTTCGCCGGGCTTACGAATGTTCGAAAACTGCCTCGGCCATTTTCTCCAAAACCACTGGCCCAATTTCAACCAAACCTTCTGCGTTGGACTCCCCTCGACCCCCGAGACGACATATGCGGGTGGGAGAAATTTGATTTTTGGTCCGAAAACCACCCGCGGGGCTTACGAATGTTCGAAAACTGCCTCGGCCATTTTCTCCAAAACCACTGGCCCAATTTCAACCAAACCTTCTGCGTTGGACTCCCCTCGACCCCCGAGACGACATATGCGGGTGGGAGAAATTTGATTTTTGGTCCGAAAACCACCCGCCGGGCTTACGAATGTTCGAAAACTGCCTCGGCCATTTTCTCCAAAACCACTGGCCCAATTTCAACCAAACCTTCTGCGTTGGACTCCCCTCGACCCCCGAGACGACATATGCGAATTGGGAGAAATTTGATTTTTGGTCCGAAAACCACCCGCGGGGCTTACGAATGTTCGAAAACTGCCTCGGCCATTTTCTCCAAAACCACTGGCCCAATTTCAACCAAACCTTCTGCGTTGGACTCCCCTCGACCCCCGAGACGACATATGCGGAATGGGAGAAATTTGATTTTGGTCCGAAAACCACCCGCGGGGCTTACGAATGTTCGAAAACTGCCTCGGCCATTTTCTCCAAAACCACTGGCCCAATTTCAACCAAACCTTCTGCGTTGGACTCCCCTCGACCCCCGAGACGACATATGCGAATTGGGAGAAATTTGATTTTTGGACCGAAAACACCATTTTCGCCGGCTTACGAATGTTCGAAAACTGCCTCGGCCATTTTCTCCAAAACCACTGGCCCAATTTCAACCAAACCTTCTGCGTTGGACTCCCCTCGACCCCCGAGACGACATATGCGGGTGGGAGAAATTTGATTTTTGGTCCGAAAACCACCCGCCGGGGCTTACGAATGTTCGAAAACTGCCTCGGCCATTTTCTCCAAAACCACTGGCCCAATTTCAACCAAACCTTCTGCGTTGGACTCCCCTCGACCCCCGAGACGACATATGCGGGTGGGAGAAATTTGATTTTTGGTCCGAAAACCACCCGCGGGGCTTACGAATGTTCGAAAACTGCCTCGGCCATTTTCTCCAAAACCACTGGCCCAATTTCAACCAAACCTTCTGCGTTGGACTCCCCTCGAACCCGAGACGACATATGCGAATTGGGAGAAATTTGATTTTGTACCGAAAACCATTTTCGCGGGTCTTACGAATGTTCGAAAACTGCCTCGGCCATTTTCTCCAAAACCACTGGCCCAATTTCAACCAAACCTTCTGCGTTGGACTCCCCTCGACCCCCGAGACGACATATGCGGGTGGGAGAAATTTGATTTTTGGTCCGAAAACCACCCGCGGGGCTTACGAATGTTCGAAAACTGCCTCGGCCATTTTCTCCAAAACCACTGGCCCAATTTCAACCAAACCTTCTGCGTTGGACTCCCCTCGACCCCCGAGACGACATATGCGAATTGGTAGAAATTTGATTTTTGGTCCGAAAACCACCTGCGGGGCTTACGAATGTTCGAAAACTGCCTCGGCCATTTTCTACAAAACCACTGGCCCAATTTCAACCAATTTCAACCAAACCTTCTGCGTTGGACTCCCCTCGACCCCCGAGAAGACATATGCGAATTGGGAGAAATTTGATTTTGGACCGAAAACAACATTTTCGCCGGCTTACGAATGTTCGAAAACTGCCTCGGCCATTTTCTCCAAAACCACTGGCCCAATTTCAACCAAACCTTCTGCGTTGGACTCCCCTCGACCCCCGAGACGACATATGCGAATTGTGAGAAATTTGATTTTTGGTCCGAAAACCACCCGCGGGGCTTACGAATGTTCGAAAACTGCCTCGGCCATTTTCTCCAAAACCACTGGCCCAATTTCAACCAAACCTTCTGCGTTGGACTCCCCTCGACCCCCGAGACGACATATGCGAATTGGGAGAAATTTGATTTTGGACCGAAAACAACATTTTCCGCGGGGCTTACGAATGTTCGAAAACTGCCTCGGCCATTTTCTCCAAAACCACTGGCCCAATTTCAACCAAACCTTCTGCGTTGGACTCCCCTCGACCCCCGAGACGACATATGCGAATTGGAGAAATTTTATTTTTGGTCCCGAAAACCAACATTTTCAACGCCGGGCTTACGAATGTTCGAAAACTGCCTCGGCCATTTTCTCCAAAACCACTGGCCCAATTTCAACCAAACCTTCTGCGTTGGACTCCCCTCGACCCCCGAGACGACATATGCGAATGGGAGAAATTTGATTTTGGTCCGAAAACCACCATTTTCGCCGGGCTTACGAATGTTCGAAAACTGCCTCGGCCATTTTCTCCAAAACCACTGGCCCAATTTCAACCAAACCTTCTGCGTTGGACTCCCCTCGACCCCCGAGACGACATATGCGAATTGGGAGAAATTTGATTTTTGGTCCGAAAACCACCCGCGGGGCTTACGAATGTTCGAAAACTGCCTCGGCCATTTTCTCCAAAACCACTGGCCCAATTTCAACCAAACCTTCTGCGTTGGACTCCCCTCGACCCCCGAGACGACATATGCGAATTTGGAGAAATTTGATTTTGGACCGAAAACAACATTTTCGCCGGCTTACGAATGTTCGAAAACTGCCTCGGCCATTTTCTCCAAAACCACTGGCCCAATTTCAACCAAACCTTCTGCGTTGGACTCCCCTCGACCCCCGAGACGACATATGCGAATTGGGAGAAATTTGATTTTTGGTCCGAAAACCACCCGCGGGGCTTACGAATGTTCGAAAACTGCCTCAGCCATTTTCTCCAAAACCACTGGCCCAATTTCAACCAAACCTTCTGCGTTGGACTCCCCTCGACCCCCGAGACGACATATGCGGGTGGGAGAAATTTGATTTTTGGACCGAAAACCACCATTTTCGCCGGGCTTACGAATGTTCGAAAACTGCCTCGGCCATTTTCTCCAAAACCACTGGCCCAATTTCAACCAAACCTTCTGCGTTGGACTCCCCTCGACCCCCGAGACGACATATGCGAATTGGGAGAAATTTGATTTTTGGTCCGAAAACCATTTTCGCGGGGCTTACGAATGTTCGAAAACTGCCTCGGCCATTTTCTCCAAAACCACTGGCCCAATTTCAACCAAACCTTCTGCGTTGGACTCCCCTCGACCCCCGAGACGACATATGCGAATTGGGAGAAATTTGATTTTGGTCCGAAAACCACCATTTTCGCGGGGCTTACGAATGTTCGAAAACTGCCTCGGCCATTTTCTCCAAAACCACTGGCCCAATTTCAACCAAACCTTCTGCGTTGGACTCCCCTCGACCCCCGAGACGACATATGCGAATTGGGAGAAATTTGATTTTGGTCCGAAAACCACCCGCGGGGCTTACGAATGTTCGAAAACTGCCTCGGCCATTTTCTCCAAAACCACTGGCCCAATTTCAACCAAACCTTCTGCGTTGGACTCCCCTCGACCCCCGAGACGACATATGCGAATAGGGAGAAATTTGATTTTTGGACCGAAAACCACCCGCCGGGCTTACGAATGTTCGAAAACTGCCTCGGCCATTTTCTCCAAAACCACTGGCCCAATTTCAACCAAACCTTCTGCGTTGGACTCCCCTCGACCCCCGAGACGACATATGCGAATTGGGAGAAATTTGATTTTGGACCGAAAACCACCCGCGGGGCTTACGAATGTTCGAAAACTGCCTCGGCCATTTTCTCCAAAACCACTGGCCCAATTTCAACCAAACCTTCTGCGTTGGACTCCCCTCGACCCCCGAGACGACATATGCGAATTGGGAGAAATTTGATTTTGGTCCGAAAACCAACATTTTCGCGTGCTTACGAATGTTCGAAAACTGCCTCGGCCATTTTCTCCAAAACCACTGGCCCAATTTCAACCAAACCTTCTGCGTTGGACTCCCCTCGACCCCCGAGACGACATATGCGAATGGTAGAAATTTGATTTTTGGTCCGAAAACCACCCGCGGGGCTTACGAATGTTCGAAAACTGCCTCGGCCATTTTCTCCAAAACCACTGGCCCAATTTCAACCAAACCTTCTGCGTTGGACTCCCCTCGACCCCCGAGACGACATATGCGAATTGGGAGAAATTTGATTTTGGTCCGAAAACAACCCGCCGGGCTTACGAATGTTCGAAAACTGCCTCGGCCATTTTCTCCAAAACCACTGGCCCAATTTCAACCAAACCTTCTGCGTTGGACTCCCCTCGACCCCCGAGACGACATATGCGAATTGGGAGAAATTTGATTTTTGGTCCGAAAACCACCCGCGGGGCTTACGAATGTTCGAAAACTGCCTCGGCCATTTTCTCCAAAACCACTGGCCCAATTTCAACCAAACCTTCTGCGTTGGACTCCCCTCGACCCCCGAGACGACATATGCGAATTGGGAGAAATTTGATTTTGGACCGAAAACAACATTTTCGCGGGCTTACGAATGTTCGAAAACTGCCTCGGCCATTTTCTCCAAAACCACTGGCCCAATTTCAACCAAACCTTCTGCGTTGGACTCCCCTCGACCCCCGAGACGACATATGCGAATTGGGAGAAATTTGATTTTGGACCCGAAAACCAACCCGCGGGGCTTACGAATGTTCGAAAACTGCCTCGGCCATTTTCTCCAAAACCACTGGCCCAATTTCAACCAAACCTTCTGCGTTGGACTCCCCTCGACCCCCGAGACGACATATGCGAATGGTAGAAATTTGATTTTTGGTCCGAAAACCACCCGCGGGGCTTACGAATGTTCGAAAACTGCCTCGGCCATTTTCTCCAAAACCACTGGCCCAATTTCAACCAAACCTTCTGCGTTGGACTCCCCTCGACCCCCGAGACGACATATGCGAATTGGGAGAAATTTGATTTTGGACCCGAAAACCATTTTCCGCGGGGCTTACGAATGTTCGAAAACTGCCTCGGCCATTTTCTCCAAAACCACTGGCCCAATTTCAACCAAACCTTCTGCGTTGGACTCCCCTCGACCCCCGAGACGACATATGCGAATGGGAGAAATTTGATTTTTGGTCCGAAAACCACCCGCGGGGCTTACGAATGTTCGAAAACTGCCTCGGCCATTTTCTCCAAAACCACTGGCCCAATTTCAACCAAACCTTCTGCGTTGGACTCCCCTCGACCCCCGAGACGACATATGCGAATAGGGAGAAATTTGATTTTGGTCCGAAAACCACCCGCGGGGCTTACGAATGTTCGAAAACTGCCTCGGCCATTTTCTCCAAAACCACTGGCCCAATTTCAACCAAACCTTCTGCGTTGGACTCCCCTCGACCCCCGAGACGACATATGCGAATAGGAGAAATTTGATTTTGGTCCGAAAACCACCCGCGGGGCTTACGAATGTTCGAAAACTGCCTCGGCCATTTTCTCCAAAACCACTGGCCCAATTTCAACCAAACCTTCTGCGTTGGACTCCCCTCGACCCCCGAGAAGACATATGCGAATTTGGAGAAATTTGATTTTGGACCGAAAACAACATTTTCGCCGGCTTACGAATGTTCGAAAACTGCCTCGGCCATTTTCTCCAAAACCACTGGCCCAATTTCAACCAAACCTTCTGCGTTGGACTCCCCTCGACCCCCGAGACGACATATGCGAATGGGGAGAAATTTGATTTTTGGTCCGAAAACCACCCGCGGGGCTTACGAATGTTCGAAAACTGCCTCGGCCATTTTCTCCAAAACCACTGGCCCAATTTCAACCAAACCTTCTGCGTTGGACTCCCCTCGACCCCCGAGACGACATATGCGAATTGGGAGAAATTTGATTTTGGTCCGAAAACCACCCGCGGGGCTTACGAATGTTCGAAAACTGCCTCGGCCATTTTCTCCAAAAACCACTGGCCCAATTTCAACCAAACCTTCTGCGTTGGACTCCCCTCGACCCCCGAGACGACATATGCGAATTGGGAGAAATTTGATTTTGGACCGAAAACAACATTTTCGCCGGCTTACGAATGTTCGAAAACTGCCTCGGCCATTTTCTCCAAAACCACTGGCCCAATTTCAACCAAACCTTCTGCGTTGGACTCCCCTCGACCCCCGAGACGACATATGCGAATTGGGAGAAATTTGATTTTTGGTCCGAAAACCACCCTCGGGGCTTACGAATGTTCGAAAACTGCCTCGGCCATTTTCTCCAAAACCACTGGCCCAATTTCAACCAAACCTTCTGCGTTGGACTCCCCTCGACCCCCGAGACGACATATGCGAATTGGGAGAAATTTGATTTTGGACCGAAAACCATTTTCCGCCGGGCTTACGAATGTTCGAAAACTGCCTCGGCCATTTTCTCCAAAACCACTGGCCCAATTTCAACCAAACCTTCTGCGTTGGACTCCCCTCGACCCCCGAGACGACATATGCGACTTGGGAGAAATTTGATTTTTGGCCCGAATACCACCCGCGGGGCTTACGAATGTTCGAAAACTGCCTCGGCCTTTTTCTCCAAAACCACTGGCCCAATTTCAACCAAACCTTCTGCGTTGGACTCCCCTCGACCCCCGAGACGACATATGCGAATTGGGAGAAATTTGATTTTGGTGCGAAAACCATTTTCGCGGGGCTTACGAATGTTCGAAAACTGCCTCGGCCATTTTCTCCAAAACCACTGGCCCAATTTCAACCAAACCTTCTGCGTTGGACTCCCCTCGACCCCCGAGACGACATATGCGAATTGGGAGAAATTTGATTTTTGGTCTGAAAACCACCCGCGGGGCTTACGAATGTTCGAAAACTGCCTCGGCCATTTTCTCCAAAACCACTGGCCCAATTTCAACCAAACCTTCTGCGTTGGACTCCCCTCGACCCCCGAGACGACATATGCGAATTTGGAGAAATTTGATTTTGGTCCGAAAACAACATTTTCGCGGGGCTTACGAATGTTCGAAAACTGCCTCGGCCATTTTCTCCAAAACCACTGGCCCAATTTCAACCAAACCTTCTGCGTTGGACTCCCCTCGACCCCCGAGACGACATATGCGAATTTGGAGAAATTTGATTTTGGACCGAAAACCAACCGCGGGGCTTACGAATGTTCGAAAACTGCCTCGGCCATTTTCTCCAAAACCACTGGCCCAATTTCAACCAAACCTTCTGCGTTGGACTCCCCTCGACCCCCGAGACGACATATGCGAATTTGGAGAAATTTGATTTTGGACCGAAAACAACATTTTCGCCGGCTTACGAATGTTCGAAAACTGCCTCGGCCATTTTCTCCAAAACCACTGGCCCAATTTCAACCAAACCTTCTGCGTTGGACTCCCCTCGACCCCCGAGACGACATATGCGAATTGGAGAAATTTTATTTTTGGTCCGAAAACCACCCGCGGGGCTTACGAATGTTCGAAAACTGCCTCGGCCATTTTCTCCAAAACCACTGGCCCAATTTCAACCAAACCTTCTGCGTTGGACTCCCCTCGACCCCCGAGACGACATATGCGAATTTGGAGAAATTTGATTTTTGGACCGAAAACCAACATTTTCGGGCTTACGAATGTTCGAAAACTGCCTCGGCCATTTTCTCCAAAACCACTGGCCCAATTTCAACCAAACCTTCTGCGTTGGACTCCCCTCGACCCCCGAGACGACATATGCGAATTGGGAGAAATTTGATTTTTGGTCCGAAAACCACCCGCGGGGCTTACGAATGTTCGAAAACTGCCTCGGCCATTTTCTCCAAAACCACTGGCCCAATTTCAACCAAACCTTCTGCGTTGGACTCCCCTCGACCCCCGAGACGACATATGCGAATTGGGAGAAATTTGATTTTTGGTCCGAAAACCACCCGCGGGGCTTACGAATGTTCGAAAACTGCCTCAGCCATTTTCTCCAAAACCACTGGCCCAATTTCAACCAAACCTTCTGCGTTGGACTCCCCTCGACCCCCGAGAAGACATATGCGAATTTGGAGAAATTTGATTTTGGACCGAAAACAACATTTTCGCCGGCTTACGAATGTTCGAAAACTGCCTCGGCCATTTTCTCCAAAACCACTGGCCCAATTTCAACCAAACCTTCTGCGTTGGACTCCCGTCGACCCCCGAGACGACATATGCGAATTGGGAGAAATTTGATTTTTGGCCCGAAAACCAACCGCGGGGCTTACGAATGTTCGAAAACTGCCTCGGCCATTTTCTCCAAAACCACTGGCCCAATTTCAACCAAACCTTCTGCGTTGGACTCCCCTCGACCCCCGAGACGACATATGCGAATTGGGAGAAATTTGATTTTGGACCGAAAACCACCCGCGGGGCTTACGAATGTTCGAAAACTGCCTCAGCCATTTTCTCCAAAACCACTGGCCCAATTTCAACCAAACCTTCTGCGTTGGACTCCCCTCGACCCCCGAGAAGACATATGCGAATTTGGAGAAATTTGATTTTGGAAAAACCACATTTGGCTTTGTTCGAAAACTGCCTCGGCCATTTTCTCCAAAACCACTGGCCCAATTTCAACCAAACCTTCTGCGTTGGACTCCCCTCGACCCCCGAGACGACATATGCGAATTGGAGAAATTTGATTTTTGGTCCGAAAACCACCATTCGTAAGCGCCTTACGAATGTTCGAAAACTGCCTCGGCCATTTTCTCCAAAACCACTGGCCCAATTTCAACCAAACCTTCTGCGTTGGACTCCCCTCGACCCCCGAGACGACATATGCGAATTTTTGAGAAATTTGATTTTGGACCGAAAACAACATTTTCTCCGGCTTACGAATGTTCGAAAACTGCCTCGGCCATTTTCTCCAAAACCACTGGCCCAATTTCAACCAAACCTTCTGCGTTGGACTCCCCTCGACCCCCGAGACGACATATGCGAATTGGGAGAAATTTGATTTTTGGACCGAAAACCATTTTCGCGGGGCTTACGAATGTTCGAAAACTGCCTCGGCCATTTTCTCCAAAACCACTGGCCCAATTTCAACCAAACCTTCTGCGTTGGACTCCCCTCGACCCCCGAGACGACATATGCGACGTGGGAGAAATTTGATTTTTGGTCCGAAAACCACCCGCGGGGCTTACGAATGTTCGAAAACTGCCTCGGCCATTTTCTCCAAAACCACTGGCCCAATTTCAACCAAACCTTCTGCGTTGGACTCCCCTCGACCCCCGAGACGACATATGCGAATTTGGAGAAATTTGATTTTGGTCCGAAAACCACCCCCGGGGCTTACGAATGTTCGAAAACTGCCTCGGCCATTTTCTCCAAAACCACTGGCCCAATTTCAACCAAACCTTCTGCGTTGGACTCCCCTCGACCCCCGAGACGACATATGCGAATTGGGAGAAATTTGATTTTTGGTCCGAAAACCACCCGCGGGGCTTACGAATGTTCGAAAACTGCCTCGGCCATTTTCTCCAAAACCACTGGCCCAATTTCAACCAAACCTTCTGCGTTGGACTCCCCTCGACCCCCGAGACGACATATGCGAATTTGGAGAAATTTGATTTTTGGACCGAAAACCACCCGCGGGGCTTACGAATGTTCGAAAACTGCCTCGGCCATTTTCTCCAAAACCACTGGCCCAATTTCAACCAAACCTTCTGCGTTGGACTCCCCTCGACCCCCGAGACGACATATGCGAATTGGGAGAAATTTGATTTTTGGTCCGAAAACCAACCGCGGGGCTTACGAATGTTCGAAAACTGCCTCGGCCATTTTCTCCAAAACCACTGGCCCAATTTCAACCAAACCTTCTGCGTTGGACTCCCCTCGACCCCCGAGACGACATATGCGAAGTGGGAGAAATTTGATTTTTGGTCCGAAAACCACCCGCGGGGCTTACGAATGTTCGAAAACTGCCTCGGCCATTTTCTCCAAAACCACTGGCCCAATTTCAACCAAACCTTCTGCGTTGGACTCCCCTCGACCCCCGAGACGACATATGCGAATGGGGAGAAAGTTGATGTTTGGTCCGAACACCAACATTTTCGCGGGGCTTACGAATGTTCGAAAACTGCCTCGGCCATTTTCTCCAAAACCACTGGCCCAATTTCAACCAAACCTTCTGCGTTGGACTCCCCTCGACCCCCGAGACGACATATGCGAATTGGGAGAAATTTGATTTTTGGTCCGAAAACCACCCGCGGGGCTTACGAATGTTCGAAAACTGCCTCGGCCATTTTCTCCAAAACCACTGGCCCAATTTCAACCAAACCTTCTGCGTTGGACTCCCCTCGACCCCCGAGACGACATATGCGGGTGGGAGAAATTTGATTTTTGGTCCGAAAACCACCCGCGGGGCTTACGAATGTTCGAAAACTGCCTCGGCCATTTTCTCCAAAACCACTGGCCCAATTTCAACCAAACCTTCTGCGTTGGACTCCCCTCGACCCCCGAGACGACATATGCGAATTGGAGAAATTTGATTTTGGACCGAAAACAACATTTTCGCGGGCTTACGAATGTTCGAAAACTGCCTCGGCCATTTTCTCCAAAACCACTGGCCCAATTTCAACCAAACCTTCTGCGTTGGACTCCCCTCGACCCCCGAGACGACATATGCGAATGGTAGAAATTTGATTTTTGGTCCGAAAACCACCCGCGGGGCTTACGAATGTTCGAAAACTGCCTCGGCCATTTTCTCCAAAACCACTGGCCCAATTTCAACCAAACCTTCTGCGTTGGACTCCCCTCGACCCCCGAGACGACATATGCGAATTGGGAGAAATTTGATTTTGGACCGAAAACAACATTTTCGCCGGCTTACGAATGTTCGAAAACTGCCTCGGCCATTTTCTCCAAAACCACTGGCCCAATTTCAACCAAACCTTCTGCGTTGGACTCCCCTCGACCCCCGAGACGACATATGCGAATTGGGAGAAATTTGATTTTTGGTCCGAAAACCACCCGCGGGGCTTACGAATGTTCGAAAACTGCCTCGGCCATTTTCTCCAAAACCACTGGCCCAATTTCAACCAAACCTTCTGCGTTGGACTCCCCTCGACCCCCGAGACGACATATGCGAATTGGGAGAAATTTGATTTTTGGTCCGAAAACCACCCGCGGGGCTTACGAATGTTCGAAAACTGCCTCGGCCATTTTCTCCAAAACCACTGGCCCAATTTCAACCAAACCTTCTGCGTTGGACTCCCCTCGACCCCCGAGACGACATATGCGGGTGGGAGAAATTTGATTTTAGGTCCGAAAACCACCCGGGGGGCTTACGAATGTTCGAAAACTGCCTCGGCCATTTTCTCCAAAACCACTGGCCCAATTTCAACCAAACCTTCTGCGTTGGACTCCCCTCGACCCCCGAGACGACATATGCGAATTGGGAGAAATTTGATTTTTGGACCGAAAACAACATTTTCGCCGGCTTACGAAGGTTCGAAAACTGCCTCGGCCATTTTCTCCAAAACCACTGGCCCAATTTCAACCAAACCTTCTGTTGGACTCCCCTCGACCCCCGAGACGACATATGCGAATGGGAGAAATTTGATTTTTGGTCCGAAAACCACCCGCGGGGCTTACGAATGTTCGAAAACTGCCTCGGCCATTTTCTCCAAAACCACTGGCCCAATTTCAACCAAACCTTCTGCGTTGGACTCCCCTCGACCCCCGAGACGACATATGCGGGTGGGAGAAATTTGATTTTTGGTCCGAAAACCACCATTTTCGCCGGGCTTACGAATGTTCGAAAACTGCCTCGGCCATTTTCTCCAAAACCACTGGCCCAATTTCAACCAAACCTTCTGCGTTGGACTCCCCTCGACCCCCGAGACGACATATGCGAATGGGAGAAATTTGATTTTGGACCGAAAACACCATTTTCCCCGGGGCTTACGAATGTTCGAAAACTGCCTCGGCCATTTTCTCCAAAACCACTGGCCCAATTTCAACCAAACCTTCTGCGTTGGACTCCCCTCGACCCCCGAGACGACATATGCGAATTGGGAGAAATTTGATTTTGGACCGAAAACACCATTTTCGCCCGGCTTACGAATGTTCGAAAACTGCCTCGGCCATTTTCTCCAAAACCACTGGCCCAATTTCAACCAAACCTTCTGCGTTGGACTCCCCTCGACCCCCGAGACGACATATGCGAATTGGGAGAAATTTGATTTTTGGTCCGAAAACCACCATCGGGGCTTACGAATGTTCGAAAACTGCCTCGGCCATTTTCTCCAAAACCACTGGCCCAATTTCAACCAAACCTTCTGCGTTGGACTCCCCTCGACCCCCGAGACGACATATGCGGGTGGGAGAAATTTGTTTTTTGGTCCGAAACCACCATTTTCGCCGGCTTACGAATGTTCGAAAACTGCCTCGGCCATTTTCTCCAAAACCACTGGCCCAATTTCAACCAAACCTTCTGCGTTGGACTCCCCTCGACCCCCGAGACGACATATGCGAATTGGGAGAAATTTGATTTTTGGACCGAAAACACCATTTTCGCCGGGCTTACGAATGTTCGAAAACTGCCTCGGCCATTTTCTCCAAAACCACTGGCCCAATTTCAACCAAACCTTCTGCGTTGGACTCCCCTCGACCCCCGAGACGACATATGCGAATGGGAGAAATTTGATTTTTGGTCCGAAAACCACCATTTTCGCGGGGCTTACGAATGTTCGAAAACTGCCTCGGCCATTTTCTCCAAAACCACTGGCCCAATTTCAACCAAACCTTCTGCGTTGGACTCCCCTCGACCCCCGAGACGACATATGCGGGTGGGAGAAATTTGATTTTGGTCCGAAAACCACCATTTTCGCCGGCTTACGAATGTTCGAAAACTGCCTCGGCCATTTTCTCCAAAACCACTGGCCCAATTTCAACCAAACCTTCTGCGTTGGACTCCCCTCGACCCCCGAGACGACATATGCGAATGGGGAGTAATTTGATTTTGGTCCGAAAACCACCCGCGGGGCTTACGAATGTTCGAAAACTGCCTCGGCCATTTTCTCCAAAACCACTGGCCCAATTTCAACCAAACCTTCTGCGTTGGACTCCCCTCGACCCCCGAGACGACATATGCGGGTGGGAGAAATTTGATTTTTGGTCCGAAAACAACCGCCGGGCTTACGAATGTTCGAAAACTGCCTCGGCCATTTTCTCCAAAACCACTGGCCCAATTTCAACCAAACCTTCTGCGTTGGACTCCCCTCGACCCCCGAGACGACATATGCGAATTGGGAGAAATTTGAATTTGGACCGAAAACAACATTTTCCCGCGGGGCTTACGAATGTTCGAAAACTGCCTCGGCCATTTTCTCCAAAACCACTGGCCCAATTTCAACCAAACCTTCTGCGTTGGACTCCCCTCGACCCCCGAGACGACATATGCGAATGGGAGAAATTTGATTTTTGGTCCGAAAACCACATTTTCGGGGCTTACGAATGTTCGAAAACTGCCTCGGCCATTTTCTCCAAAACCACTGGCCCAATTTCAACCAAACCTTCTGCGTTGGACTCCCCTCGACCCCCGAGACGACATATGCGAATTGGGAGAAATTTGATTTTTGGTCCGAAAACCACCATTTTCGCGGGGCTTACGAATGTTCGAAAACTGCCTCGGCCATTTTCTCCAAAACCACTGGCCCAATTTCAACCAAACCTTCTGCGTTGGACTCCCCTCGACCCCCGAGACGACATATGCGAAATGGGAGAAATTTGATTTTTGGTCCGAAAACCACCCGCCGGGCTAACGAATGTTCGAAAACTGCCTCGGCCATTTTCTCCAAAACCACTGGCCCAATTTCAACCAAACCTTCTGCGTTGGACTCCCCTCGACCCCCGAGACGACATATGCGGGTGGGAGAAATTTGATTTTTGGTCCGAAAACCATTTTCGCCGACATACGAATGTTCGAAAACTGCCTCGGCCATTTTCTCCAAAACCACTGGCCCAATTTCAACCAAACCTTCTGCGTTGGACTCCCCTCGACCCCCGAGACGACATATGCGAATGGGAGAAATTTGATTTTGGTCCGAAAACCACCCGCCGGGCTTACGAATGTTCGAAAACTGCCTCGGCCATTTTCTCCAAAACCACTGGCCCAATTTCAACCAAACCTTCTGCGTTGGACTCCCCTCGACCCCCGAGACGACATATGCGAATTGGGAGAAATTTGATTTTGGTCCGAAAAACCACCATTTTCGCCGGGCTTACGAATGTTCGAAAACTGCCTCGGCCATTTTCTCCAAAACCACTGGCCCAATTTCAACCAAACCTTCTGCGTTGGACTCCCCTCGACCCCCGAGACGACATATGCGAATGGGAGAAATTTGATTTTTGGTCCGAAAACCACCATTTTCGGGGCTTACGAATGTTCGAAAACTGCCTCGGCCATTTTCTCCAAAACCACTGGCCCAATTTCAACCAAACCTTCTGCGTTGGACTCCCCTCGACCCCCGAGACGACATATGCGAATGGGAAATTTGATTTTTGGTCCGAAAAACCACCATTTTCGCCGGGGCTTACGAATGTTCGAAAACTGCCTCGGCCATTTTCTCCAAAACCACTGGCCCAATTTCAACCAAACCTTCTGCGTTGGACTCCCCTCGACCCCCGAGACGACATATGCGAATGGGAGAAATTTGATTTTTGGTCCGAAAACCACCATTTTCGCCGGGCTTACGAATGTTCGAAAACTGCCTCGGCCATTTTCTCCAAAACCACTGGCCCAATTTCAACCAAACCTTCTGCGTTGGACTCCCCTCGACCCCCGAGACGACATATGCGGGTGGGAGAAATTTGATTTTGGTCCGAAAACCACCCGCGGGGCTTACGAATGTTCGAAAACTGCCTCGGCCATTTTCTCCAAAACCACTGGCCCAATTTCAACCAAACCTTCTGTTGGACTCCCCGACCCCCGAGACGACATATGCGAATTGGGAGAAATTTGATTTTTGGTCCGAAAACCACCCGCTTACGAATGTTCGAAAACTGCCTCGGCCATTTTCTCCAAAACCACTGGCCCAATTTCAACCAAACCTTCTGCGTTGGACTCCCCTCGACCCCCGAGACGACATATGCGAATTGGGAGAAATTTGATTTTTGGACCGAAAACACCATTTTCGCCGGCTTACGAATGTTCGAAAACTGCCTCGGCCATTTTCTCCAAAACCACTGGCCCAATTTCAACCAAACCTTCTGCGTTGGACTCCCCTCGACCCCCGAGACGACATATGCGAATTGGGAGAAATTTGATTTTTGGTCCGAAAACCACCCGCGGGGCTTACGAATGTTCGAAAACTGCCTCGGCCATTTTCTCCAAAACCACTGGCCCAATTTCAACCAAACCTTCTGCGTTGGACTCCCCTCGACCCCAGAGACGACATATGCGAATTGGGAGAAATTTGATTTTTGGACCGAAAACACCATTTCCGCCGGCTTACGAATGTTCGAAAACTGCCTCGGCCATTTTCTCCAAAACCACTGGCCCAATTTCAACCAAACCTTCTGCGTTGGACTCCCCTCGACCCCCGAGACGACATATGCGAATTGGAGAAATTTGATTTTTGGTCCGAAAACCACCGCCGGGCTTACGAATGTTCGAAAACTGCCTCGGCCATTTTCTCCAAAACCACTGGCCCAATTTCAACCAAACCTTCTGCGTTGGACTCCCCTCGACCCCCGAGACGACATATGCGAATGGGAGAAATTTGATTTTTGGTTCCGAAAACAACAACCTTCTGCGTTGGACTCCCCTCGACCCCGAGACGACTTACGAATGTTCGATTTTTGGTCCGAAAACTGCCTCGGCCATTTTCTCCAAAACCACTGGCCCAATTTCAACCAAACCTTCTGCGTTGGACTCCCCTCGACCCCCGAGACGACATATGCGAATGGGAGAAATTTGATTTTGGTCCGAAAACCACCCACCGGGCTTACGAATGTTCGAAAACTGCCTCGGCCATTTTCTCCAAAACCACTGGCCCAATTTCAACCAAACCTTCTGCGTTGGACTCCCCTCGACCCCCGAGACGACATATGCGAATGGGAGAAATATGATTTTTGGTCCGAAAACCACCCGCGGGGCTTACGAATGTTCGAAAACTGCCTCGGCCATTTTCTCCAAAACCACTGGCCCAATTTCAACCAAACCTTCTGCGTTGGACTCCCCTCGACCCCCGAGACGACATATGCGAATTGGGAGAAATTTGATTTTTGGACCGAAAACACACCCGCCGGCTTACGAATGTTCGAAAACTGCCTCGGCCATTTTCTCCAAAACCACTGGCCCAATTTCAACCAAACCTTCTGCGTTGGACTCCCCTCGACCCCCGAGACGACATATGCGGGTGGGAGATACTTGATTTTTGGTCCGAAAACCACCCGCGGGGCTTACGAATGTTCGAAAACTGCCTCGGCCATTTTCTCCAAAACCACTGGCCCAATTTCAACCAAACCTTCTGCATTGGACTCCCTCGACCCCCGAGACGACATATGCGGGTGGGAGAAATTTGATTTTTGGTCCGAAAACCACCATTTTCGCCGTTTTACGAATGTTCGAAAACTGCCTCGGCCATTTTCTCCAAAACCACTGGCCCAATTTCAACCAAACCTTCTGCGTTGGACTCCCCTCGACCCCCGAGACGACATATGCGAATTGGAGAAATTAGATTTATGGACCGAAAACCACATTTTCGCCGGGCTTACGAATGTTCGAAAACTGCCTCGGCCATTTTCTCCAAAACCACTGGCCCAATTTCAACCAAACCTTCTGCGTTGGACTCCCCTCGACCCCCGAGACGACATATGCGAATTGGGAGAAATTTGATTTTTGGTCCGAAAACCACCCGCCGGGCTTACGAATGTTCGAAAACTGCCTCGGCCATTTTCTCCAAAACCACTGGCCCAATTTCAACCAAACCTTCTGCGTTGGACTCCCCTCGACCCCCGAGACGACATATGCGGGTGGGAGAAATTTGATTTTTGGTCCGAAAACCATTTTCGCGGGGCTTACGAATGTTCGAAAACTGCCTCGGCCATTTTCTCCAAAACCACTGGCCCAATTTCAACCAAACCTTCTGCGTTGGACTCCCCTCGACCCCCGAGACGACATATGCGAATTGGGAGAAATTTGAGTTTGGTCCGAAAACCACCCGCGGGGCTTACGAATGTTCGAAAACTGCCTCGGCCATTTTCTCCAAAACCACTGGCCCAATTTCAACCAAACCTTCTGCGTTGGACTCCCCTCGACCCCCGAGACGACATATGCGGGTGGGAGAAATTTGATTTTGGACCGAAAACCACCATTTTCGGGCTTACGAATGTTCGAAAACTGCCTCGGCCATTTTCTCCAAAACCACTGGCCCAATTTCAACCAAACCTTCTGCGTTGGACTCCCCTCGACCCCCGAGACGACATATGCGAAATGGGAGAAAATTGAATTTTGGCCCGAAAACCAACCGCATTTTCGGGGCTTACGAATGTTCGAAAACTGCCTCGGCCATTTTCTCCAAAACCACTGGCCCAATTTCAACCAAACCTTCTGCGTTGGACTCCCCTCGACCCCCGAGACGACATATGCAATTTGATTTTTGGTCCGAAAACCACCCGCGGGGCTTACGAATGTTCGAAAACTGCCTCGGCCATTTTCTCCATTTTCTCCAAAACCACTGGCCCAATTTCAACAAAACCTTCTGCGTTGGACTCCCCTCGACCCCCGAGACGACATATGCGAATTTGGAGAAATTTGATTTTTGGTCCGAAAACACCATTTTCGCCGGCTTACGAATGTTCGAAAACTGCCTCGGCCATTTTCTCCAAAACCACTGGCCCAATTTCAACCAAACCTTCTGCGTTGGACTCCCCTCGACCCCCGAGACGACATATGCGAATTGGGAGAAATTTGATTTTTGGTCCGAAAACCACCATTTTCGCCGGGCTTACGAATGTTCGAAAACGGCCTCGGCCATTTTCTCCAAAACCACTGCCCAATTTCAACCAAACCTTCTGCGTTGGACTCCCCTCGACCCCGAGACGACATATGCGGGTGGGAGAAATTTGATTTTTGGACCGAAAACACCATTTTCGCCGGGGCTTACGAATGTTCGAAAACTGCCTCGGCCATTTTCTCCAAAACCACTGGCCCAATTTCAACCAAACCTTCTCGTTGGACTCCCCTCGACCCCCGAGACGACATATGCGAATTGGGAGAAATTTGATTTTTGGTCCGAAAAACACGACCCCAGAGACGACATATGCGGGTGGGAGAAACTTGATTTTGGTCCGAAAACCACCCGCGGGGGCTTACGAATGTTCGAAAACTGCCTCGGCCATTTTCTCCAAAACCACTGGCCCAATTTCAACCAAACCTTCTGCGTTGGACTCCCCTCGACCCCCGAGACGACATATGCGGGTGGGAGAAATTTGATTTTTGGTCCGAAAACACCATTTTCGCGGGGCTTACGAATGTTCGAAAACTGCCTCGGCCATTTTCTCCAAAACCACTGGCCCAATTTCAACCAAACCTTCTGCGTTGGACTCCCCTCGACCCCCGAGACGACATATGCGGGTGGGAGAAATTTGATTTTTGGTCCGAAAACCACCCGCGGGGCTTACGAATGTTCGAAAACTGCCTCGGCCATTTTCTCCAAAACCACTGGCCCAATTTCAACCAAACCTTCTGCGTTGGACTCCCCTCGACCCCCGAGACGACATATGCGAATTAACCA
This sequence comes from Decapterus maruadsi, assembly GCA_030347415.2. Taxonomy (NCBI): domain Eukaryota; kingdom Metazoa; phylum Chordata; class Actinopteri; order Carangiformes; family Carangidae; genus Decapterus; species Decapterus maruadsi. Next base: position 486 of record JARUPV020000270.1, on the reverse strand, counting down.
CTGGCCCAATTTCAACCAAACCTTCTGCGTTGGACTCCCCTCGACCCCCGAGACGACATATGCGAATTGGGAGAAATTTGATTTTTGGACCGAAAACACCATTTTCGCCGGCTTACGAATGTTCGAAAACTGCCTCGGCCATTTTCTCCAAAACCACTGGCCCAATTTCAACCAAACCTTCTGCGTTGGACTCCCCTCGACCCCCGAGACGACATATGCGAATTGGGAGAAATTTGATTTTTGGACCGAAAACACCATTTTCGCCGGCTTACGAATGTTCGAAAACTGCCTCGGCCATTTTCTCCATTTTCTCCAAAACCACTGGCCCAATTTCAACCAAACCTTCTGCGTTGGACTCCCCTCGACCCCCGAGACGACATATGCGAATTGGGAGAAATTTGATTTTTGGTCCGAAAACCACCCGCGGGGCTTACGAATGTTCGAAAACTGCCTCGGCCATTTTCTCCAAAACCACTGGCCCAATTT